>JARYZH020000564.1:0-127082 GCA_030021035.2 Notholithocarpus densiflorus
TTTTTTGAGTTTTTTGGGTAAGTTGGCCTTTTTTTAGTCTTAGGGGTATTTCAGTCATTTTTAAGGATTATTAAATTATATTTTATTAATTTTGGTCTTTTTTAGGTTTCAATGGTATTTTGGTCATTTTTTACGTTTCAAGAGTATTTCAGTCATTTTTGTTTTTTGTTTTTGTTTTTTTTTGTTTTAGGGGGTGTTTGTAATGATTGGAAGATAACGCTGTGATTTGCTCAATTTTAAGGAGATTATCCAATATAAATTGGAACAATTTTAACAAGATTATCCCATATAAATTGGCATAATTCTAGAGTATTTTGTTATCCACCAACATTTTTCCCACTAATGTTAGTTATATATTAAAAAAAAAAAAATCAAATGCATAACAATTTTACTATTAGCTTTGTTTTCAATGCCCAAATCAATTCACACGTAGTCTCCCTTTTCTTAACTCATCAACCTGATTCTTAAAAAAAGAAAAAAAAAAAAAGCCTCATCAACCTTTTTTTTATTATTAAGAATTTTCTGACTTATTGTGGCAATTCAAAGTTGCCGTAATAAGTCTAAATGTTGCCACAATAACTCTAACCGTATTTCCTTGTTAAATTTTCAGCTATCCACTCTCATACACGCCTCCTCTCACCAAATATCTTCTCTCTCTCTCTAATGGCTGAACGATGCCGCCACCACCGCTGCCGATGCCGCCAAGACCAACGCCGACGCTCCACCTCCGTCTCTTCCCCACTCCATTTTCCCCTTTGCCTTCCCTTTCCTCTTCACCCACACCCTTTGGGTCTTCCTTTCCACATCACCACAACCATTTCTCCTTCCCTTTCCCCTCAACCCTTTGGTAAGTGTTTTTATAAAGTTTCTATTTTGGTTTTTGATTTTGGGTTTTGATTTTGGGTATTAGTGAAGCTGGGTTTTGATTGGGATTTTTTGAGGGATTTGCTTCATGGGTTTCTGATATTTTGTGGTTTTTTGGGTATTTTAAGATGGTGATGGTAATGGGTTGTTTTAGTTTTTGAGTAATTTGGGAATTTCGGCATCTGGGTATTAGTATGCTTTATTAGTAATTCTTGCTTACTTCATTGTTTTAGTTTTGTTACAACTCTCTGAATTTGGGTTCTAGTGCATGTTTGATTCTACTTTTGCTATCTGGGTTTTTAAGTTGTTTGGATAGTTAAAGTTAATGGTTGGATACATTATTATATTACCATTTTTATTTGTGTTTTTGGGTTCAGAGTTTGTGTCGTGCTTTTAATTTAAAAGTACAGCTAACCAATTGTTTGGTTGCTGTGCAAATTTAGAATAAAAAGGAAGAGAGATGAAGAAGTGAGAGTTATGCAGAAAACTTGTTTAGCTTGATGATTTGCATAAGAGAAGGCAGCTTATTATTAAGCAAAAATAAAAGAAGAGAAGGCAACTTATTAGAATTTCAAGATGTTGTATTTTTATTTTCCTTTACTCTGCCTTTGATTTCTCCAAAACATGTAATTATTTTTATAAATAAAAATATAGGAATGGACTCAACTAAGTCTAAATGCTAATTATATTGTGTTGGGCTAGTGTACCATTCATAGTGAATTGTCTTATTATAATTGAGAACTGAAAAAAATGCAAAACCATGAATAATGAAGGATAGGTATATTTATTTAATGATGACTACAACTGAACAACTCATTGCTCAATGATGAGGATATGGTTCATGTTTGCTAATATATTTTGATTGTTGGAATATATATTTATATATATATATATATATACACACACACACCCATATGCGTGGCTGTGGATACAAAGTAATGGAGGTTAAATTGGTTTCATGCTCTTATTTTTGTCACCACATAACAATATTATTCACACAAGTATATATATATATATATATATATATATATATATATATATATAAAAGGTAGTTTTTTATGAATATCTTTTATGAACAATTTTATAAGAAGTTGACCATTTCACCCATTGGTTTTATGAAAGGCTGAATGATTTGATTTCACAGCCTTCATTTGTATATTGTTTTGTTTTAGAGTCTATTGCAAAGAATGGTCAAGCTAATAAAGTAACTTTCTTCTAAATTTTTTTTTTCTCTGTTCCATAACTATTCCCAAGTTTCAATTATTCTTATTCTTATTAATTGAAATTCTATAGCGTTCACTTATTTTTCTGCTGGATCAGTGATCATAGGGATTTTTTTTGTTTATTTATAGTGATTGGTTGATATTGGGAATATGCTTTACTGCTTGTTTATGTTCCCATCAATGTGCTTAATCTATACACATGCAAGTATGGATTCATTTGTTATCTATGTTTGCCTAATAGGAGAAAGCATGATGGTGATGGTGTTAGGAAACTTTGTCAAAGTGAGGTTTAAAAAATGATAGCTTTAAATCCAGTTCTTAGGAAATTCAAGGTGGGTTAGTGGTTACTTCTAGAGCATTCATTATTTAAGTTGTAAATGTCTCACTATATTTTCCTAGAGCATGCTTCTTGTCAATATTTCAAACATGAATCAAGCAAGTGCCTTTAACATATGCATTAATCTTTCCATTCAATTTAGTTGATAATTTTATTTTGCTTTGCCATTTTGTTTTTTATTAAAATAAAAAACAACTCAATTCTGACGGTTGGATTTGTTATTGCCAGATTAAACATTTCGTGGCTACTGCAATAGTATTGAAGGGCCTTGGCGTTTAGTACTAGAATGCTCTTTATACTTTGAGTTCATTTTCTCATTTTTCCTTTATTTGATGAATTGGGTACTAAACTATGCATTGAATTCAGGCTTTACTAGTGTCTGATTTTGGGCCAAGGATCACCATTAAGATTGTGGAGAACTTGCGGGAAGATATATTGTTGGGAAAGCTTAAGTCAGGGAGTGAGATTAAGGTGTTGATACTGATCTTTTGTTTTGTATATTTAGTATGACATTCATTGTTCTTTGTTTGTATTTTTATGTTTTATATGTTGGGGCTTGGTTTTGTTTACTTGGGCTGAATTGTAGCTTAATTTTATAAATAAGCTTACTAGCTATAGACTATAGTATTAAATTGAGCTGGGTTCAGTTTATTTTTTTTTGTACTTGGTACTTTGTGGATCATTGATATGTAAATTGTGATGTTTCTAGGATGCACTAAAGAAGAGTGTGTTGGAATTGATAACTACGAGGGGTAGTAAAACCGAGCTTCAACTTGGATTCAGGTTTGCGTGTCTTGAAGCATTGGATTTGCCAATTGTTATGTTTTACTAGATTTTGGTAATGTCATCAAGTTGGAGTTTTTATGTTGGTTTAACTTTTGTTATGGCATCAGGAAACCAGCCGTGGTTATAATTGTTGGTGTCAATGGAGGTGGCAAGACAACATCACTTGGTAAGACATGAAATTATAGCAGTTACAAGTTCTTTGCTGAGCTTCAAGATTAAACCCCATTTGTTTTGATGAAATTTATTTCTCAAGAAGGTTTTAATAAAATAGATCAGCTCATTGAAGGCGGAAGAGAGAATCATTTTATATAATTTTTTATATTATTTTCGTAGTTTATATGAATTCAGCTGAGGCGTCACTAATATATATTTAGTAAAAATCTATGCTACTTAATAGGTTTTTTGTTTCCTTGAAAAGATTCCAAATTATTTTTCTGCTGAACTATATTTGCGGGGGTCTATTATAGTTGATTGATATTTTATCAATTACAAACTTATCAAAAAAAAAATTTATCAATTACAACTCGGGAAAATTTCATCAAGTTAATAGACTAGAGTAAAGTTGACATATAGATCATTTTATTATTAAAAGGAATTCTTCAAATTTTAAATGAAATTCCAGAGTATAGCAAGCAATAAAATGATATTTTGATTATCTGCTTTTGTAGGAAAACTGGCCTATAGACTGAAAAATGAAGGGGCCAAGGTAAGATTATTACTTGAATATTGCTTTTCCTGCAATGAAATATAATGAGTTGAGTGCCTTACAAAGAATAGAAGAGAAGCCTGGATTTTTGTGTTCATTTGAGAATCTGAACTGGACTTAGTAAGATACCTTAGTTGTTTTGGCATGTGCTATGATTATGAAGACAAGTAGTTGATTGAAAAAGGAAAAAATATGAATAATATTTTGTGTTTTAATTTTATGTTGTTAATCCTTCAGAGCATATTACGTCACATAAGAATATTGTTGTTTGTTAATTTTAATGTTTTCTAGTCATAGGCCATTTTGGGTTTTGGGTTCTTGTTAAACAACTTTAATATCTGGAGTTGTTCATGTTAAGATATTGAAAATTGAATACAAAGTATATGGTGTATGTTCAAAATAAAAAGTGTCATTCCTCAGGTTGCTTTCACTGGTGTCCACAAGTTCAATCTTGGTTTAAATAACCTTTTATTGGTAGGTTGATTTATGTTTCTCTAACAAATAGGTAAAAATACAAATTTCCTCCATTACTATGAGGTATTGAGGTTGCTATCATTTTGCTCCCTCAACTTTCAAAACCTGCAATTTATTGATGCCGATGTGACCCTTCTGTTAAGAATCACTAAATTTGAGCCGTTAAACTCGAATGTATCAAAACAATTTTGTTTTTGACATAAATAGTAAAAAAAAAGTTAAAAGTAAAATAAATATAAAAATTCTCAATTAATCAAAATTTATTTTTTTTAAATCCCACCATGGCTGACATTACCACCTAGAAGGCTAGAACTTCCGAGCCCAAAAATAAAAAAATTGTCTCTACCATGCTTCGGCAGCAATATACCCTCAAGCCACAACACCTTCCATTACCAACTGTTATGCTTCTTCACCAAAAAATCCCCAAAATACCCAATCAAGGAAAACCATCCCTATAACCCAAAAATACCCAACTCCATTACACACCATGTTGATTCTCTCATCACCTAACTAGCAGCAATGGCCAAACCCACGCCTAAACCCACATACAACTGCTGCACCTGTGTAGGGGTCAGGATCTTTTAGAAATACTAGAAGTGTCTGATACTTGAGCAATCTCATTTGGGATGGACAATTTTCTGTACAAATACAAAATTATAAACCAATATTATTGATCTTATTCTAGATGAAGCTAATGTTCTCAATATTTAAATAATTTGACTTATTTTTGCTGATTCTCCTTTGCATTTCTAATATTTGTTGAGTGGGGCATACCTTATTCACAAGTTGGTCTTCATACCATTTTAAAAATATTTCAGATATTGATGGCAGTAGGTGATACTTTTAGAGCAGCTGCTAGTGATTAGCTGGAGATATGGGCTGAGAGGATTGGGTGTGAGATTGTTGTTGCTGAAAAAGATAAGGCTAAAGCATCATCAGGTAGACAACTAAATTATAATAGTACAATGAATTTATGCTGCATATTGTTTCCATTGTTTTTGTCTGTAAAAGTTTTATTTGTTATGTTATATTTACTAATTCATGATATTTAAGTGCTTTCTTAATAGTTCTTTCACAAGCTGTGAAAAGAGGAAAAGAGCAAGGTTTTGATGTAGTTTTATGTGACACATCTGGACGTGAGTACCCTGGACTTTCATGCTTAGCTTTTAGTATACTTTAATGTGCCTCTTTGTGGATTAAATTTCAGTACATTGTAATTTTATGTTGTCAAGTCTCCACCCTAATTTCAACCTGAACGAAGAGTTGATTGCTTGTAAAAAAGCTGTGGGGAAAATTGTTCCAGGTGCACCAAATGTAAGCTGAAAGTGTGGCACCTTATCCTTATTTTTACAACTGAAGCATTATGTGTTTAATTGTGTAAGAACCTTGTAGCATGGTTGAGAAATTGGGGGTGGGTATGTATGATGTGATGCTAAAGTATGACTTCATTTCTGTTTGTTGCTTTGCCCCTAGTTGCCAATAAACAAGTGGTAACATAAATTAAAAAAAAAAAATTCCTTCCTTTCTTTCTTTCTGTGAAAGCTAATATTATTTGCTGCGGTTGTGTACCGTTTTGTTATCCTCTTATTGAAAACAATTTTGTTACTTATCCAAAAAAAGAAAGAAAAAGTTATTTCTTATGTGCTTCTGTATGCTGGTTCCATCCAGCTGTTGTGGTCATGTATGTAAAGATTTCTTAAGTGAAAAATATAACATTTAAGGTGGATGCCTAATAATATTACGACTGCAGTTATTCCATCTCTAGTAGCCATCTCTCCTTGCCTCTTTGATGGCTCTTGGTGTTATGGAGAATGGCTTACATAAATTTCAGCCTTCATACTTGATCATATGACTAGAGACTCGTTGTTAAACAATAGTTGTTGGTCTTTAAGATTGGTCTAAGATTATCCCATTATATGTGCAGGAGATCCTGCTTGTTTTGGATGGGACAACTGGTTTGAACATGCTACCACAAGCAAGAGAGTTCAATGAAGTAATATTTCCTTCTTTGCCTTCCACATTAAATATTTGGGTACTAATTATTATTATTATTATTGTCAATCAAACAAAAAGATTTTGATATAATGGTTTTTGTACTTGTTTTTATTATGCAATACAATTGAAGCTAAGAAGAAAAGGCTCCCTTCAAGTTTCCTTGGAAATTTTTGACTTGGAACTTTTGATAGAGGTGGTTGGAATTACGGGATTGATTTTATAATAAAGTTTCAAACTTTGATCTATATATTTTATAGTTGGAAAATTTATTATAAAAATCTAGACACTTGGGATGTATTATTTTGTATAAAATTCTAGACGTTTGGGATGTAATTATTGATATGGTGTAATTAAATATATTTAGTTTGTTGGTTTAATGTGGTATTGTATTTGCTATTGGAAAATATGAATTGTGGTTCATTACAGGTGTTATAAAATATGTATTGTAGGTACATTTCAGGTGCTATAAAATAAAAAATAAAAATTTTAAAGAAAAAGGCCCTATACCAGCGCTTTTGAAAGCGCTGGTATAGGCCTTTTATATTTTATTCATTCAAGACCTATACCAGCGCTTTAGAAAGCGCTGGCATAGGCCTTTTAAATTTTATTTATTCAAGACCTATGCCAGCGCTTTTTTGAAAGCGCTGGTATAGGCCTTTTATATTTTATTCATTCAAGACCTATACCAGCGCTTTTGAAAGCGCTGGCATAGGTAGTACCTAAGCGCTGGTATAGGTTATATTCACATTTTCGTAAAGGCTGTCCCAACACAAGTAAAAACGTTGAAACAGAGTTTGAAAAGCGCTGGTACAGGTCCGGCGACCCTATACCGATATTCAAAATGCGGCGGTTTGAAGCGCCGGGAAAAAAAACACCGGGATAGGAATTTTGACCCTATCCCAACAGTTTTGAAAACGTTGGGATAGCCCCGTTTTTTTGTAGTGCACATATTCACTTATTAAAAATGTTTTAATGTAGGAACTATTCTTAATTAAATTTATAAAATGTAGGAACAAAATTAATATTTTCGCCTTAGAAAATACGGACTATGTGTAGTTGCACTGGACTCATTCAGATGATGACACATGTCCAACAGTAGACACATGACATCATTCGAATAGGTTTTGGTGCAATTGGAAACTAGACCTAATTCTTACCTAAAAGACACTACTACCTTATAAACAAGGGTGGCCCCACGTTAGAGCCCGGGTGGTCCCAGGACCACCCTGACTAGGAAAAAAATCATTATTATATATAAATTTTAAAAATTATATATTTTTTTACCCTTAAAAAATGTGTGACCAATCTAAATTTTTTTAGGCCCAGTATAATTAAACTTTGGACAAAGTTTAGTAACAAACTTGGTTGTAGACTTAGGCTATAACTTCATTCAATATTTTTTTTCTTATATTCTCCATGCTTGCAAAACTTCAAGAAGATCAAAGATCAATTGCTTTTGTCATCAATTAAATATTTAAATTTCAAGTTTTTGTAGTCCAAAAAAAAAAAAAAAAAATTACAAATCAAATAGTAAATAATAGACGATTGACATGTGTTTTAAGAACATAAAGAACATACAATTCAACGGTTAAAATATGTAGCCATGTTAATTTGTGTAGCGAAAGTTGTAGTTATAGGCTACAACTAAGTTTGTAGTCCAATTTTGTCCTCAAACTTTGATCCTCTTATCAATATACTAGGCCCTTACAAACAAAAAGAAAAACCAAGAATTATTTTAGTCAACCAAAATTTTGAAAAAGATGTAGCTTGCAGATAATAAGATTACCGTACAATGATTTCAAATTTTTTAAAATAAAATTGTAGAAGGAAATTGTAAGACTTTATGTATTTAGGTGTTTTTTTTTTTTTTTTGTCAATATATGAGGCTATCCTTTTATTAAAGTTAGTATAATTTAAGTTTCTTAATAACCACCTGAAAAATATTCTTGGAGCCGCCACTGCATATAAAGTCTTTTAATTAATATTATGTCACCATATAGAAACGCTTGAGAGTTGAGACAATCAATAGAAAAATAAAAATGTAGTTTCTGCAGTGTCTGTCGGAATCTCGTACTCCCACTCTCATATCAGGCTTAAAAAAATGAAAATATGGTATTAGCATGATTTAAAAACTGGATTAGGGGCAAAATCGGCTTTGCCTCTAGTTCCCGGTTTAACCCGATTTTTGGGGTTTTTTAGGACTAGATTGGTGGCCAGTTTTCGATTTAACCCGTCAAACCGGTAGATCCGGTTCGGTTTTTGAAATCATGGGTAGTAGTATGTACTGCTGAAAAAAAATAAACTAGAAGCACAAGATTCAATCTCGGGGTCTTACGCGTGGAAAAGCATAATCAGTGATAGGGATGTGATCCGAAAAAGGGATGGTTTGGCGCATAGGGACTGGGGAGTCTATGCGAATTAAGGAGGATAGGTGGCTGCCTAGATGTGCCAACTATTTAGTCATCTCGCCCCTTCCACTATTGGCTCCTTATACGAAAGTTAGCTCTCTGATTAACCAGGACAAAGTAGCGTGGAAAGCTGAGGTTGTGCAACAACTGTTTTTGCCCCATGAAGCTGATATTATTATGGGCATTCCTTTGAGCATTCGATGCCCCGTTGATCGTATTATTTGGGCACACACGCCTTCTGGTATGTTCACTACTAGTAGTGCTTATAAAATGTTAGTTTCCTATGATTCATCTTCTAATGCAGGTAGCTCAAACTCAGAAGCCCAGAAAAATTTTTGGAAGGGCATTTGGCAACTTCGGGTCCCCAACAAAATAAAACATTTTGTGTGGAGAGTATGCAACAATGCTTTGCCAACAATGGTGAACCTATACTGGCGTCACATCGTCCCAAACGCGAGCTGTGCACTGTGTAATGATCTTCCTGAAGATACTCTTCATGCGGTTTGGTCTTGTAAGGTCATTTCGGGAGTGTGGTCTACTCTGGAATGGTTCCACCAATCAATGCCATCATAACCTGGTTCTTTTAGTGAATTACTCTTTAGATTTCTATTTTGCCGAGAGGAGTTTAGAGCAGAGATTTTTGTTACCATTGTATGGTTTCTATGGAATAGGTGTAATGCAATCCATTTGGCCGTCTTGCCCTTCTCGTGTCTAGCATTTGCAGTAAAGCAGAGAGTTTTTTGCAAGAGTTTCTTCAAGCTCAAACGGAGGAGCCTGTTCCACCCCGTCTACCTCCCATGCAGCAGTGGCGTCCTCCTGATCCTCATTGCTATAGGTGTCATTGTCCGTAATGATGGAGGGGAGGTTGTGGGTGCTTTGTCCTCGTCCATCCCTATGGCCCAATCCGTGGCGGAATTAGAAGCCTTAGCTTGTTTGAAGGCTGTTTAGTTTGCACTGGAGATTGGCCTCACTCGAGTGGTGTTTGAAGGAGATTCTACAGTCATCATAAATGCTCTTCTTCAAGGTTCGGGTGAGATGGCTAGTTTTGGCAACATTTTAGATGATATCAGGTTGCAATCGGCTGTTTTTTAGTTTGTAGAATTCGTTCATGTTAGTTGTAGCTGTAATTCTGTTGCTGATGCTCTCGCTAAGAAAGCTAAGTCAGATGTTGGGGTCCAGGTTTGGCTGAATGATTTGCCAGCTGATATTGCCCCATTAGTGTTGCGAGATGTTCATTAAGTTTGGTTTTGAAATAAATTGCCCAAGTCTTTGATCTGGCTTCTAAAAAAAAAAAAAGAAAAAAAAAACTAGAAAACATATAAAACAAAAACGTGTTAGGCAAAAATTTAGAAAGGTCTTGGAAGCCACGGCAGGCCCTACTTTTCCTTGGATTAAACTTGTAGCTCTCTCTCTCTTACACAAATGCAAAAACCAATTAGAAATTAGAGCTCAAAGCATTTAATTTAAATTTTCTTTATCAGACTATCATATTTTTTCTCCAATCAAATTTTATTGTTTTCAATTTTATTTCAGCTTGTGGTTTGCTAATCAACTCTCTTTCTATGTAGATTCGACCTCGGATACAATTTTGCACTTTGGAGCACTAAAGTTGCGATGCTGTGTAAAACCTCATGTCAAGGTTATATTTTTTGAATAATGCTAGAGACACAAACTATTTTACAAAATTTTTTACCAATTGCTGATGTGGTGAATGATTATTGGTAAATAAAAAAGTGATATTAATAGTGGGCCTAGATGAAAACCTATAAGAGGTTGGTCACATCAGTATTCTGTAAAAATGTTGTAAAATAGTTTGTGTCTATAGCATTACTCATATTTTTTTATGGACCACCCACGTGAGCACTTGTTTGGGCCTTCCCACAAGCCCAAATATCAACACTTGTCTCTCCCAAATTGGACCAATTGTAAGTCCTGATTTAGTAGTTTATAAATTTTTAAGCATATAAATCTAAAGAGTCAAATTTGAAAAAGAAAAAAATAAGTAAGCCCATATATAAGACTTTTTTTTTCCCTTGTCAAAACCCCCCATCTAGGACAATCAATAAATAATGAAATTGATAACCCAGTTATTTTTTAAACAGGTCTTCATAGTTCATGATTGGTTTTTTCTTGGAAGTCCAAAATTTGTTGGATTTTTATTCATTTGTATTAAAATCATGGTAACTTTTAATTTTTGCATATATAGGTTGTCTTTGGTCAACATTACTTTACATTCCAGCACCAAAATAAAATACAAGCTTTTACCTTAAGTTCACAAGAGCGATAACACTTTTGACATCCTTTCTTGAGATGGAAATTACCCATTGAACGAGGAATACACGATTGGAAGCAAGTTTCATAGCATTTGTTAAATTTCAATTTCGCTGCTCTAGAGTGGCTCGCGAGCATCCCAATCACAAAACAAAGCATCAAAACAAACACCAATGTTCTTCTTTGTTCCATAATAGCTCTGGAAAGAGGATATTTAGGGCTCGTTTGGCTTAGAAATAGCTCAATTTTCATAATTCAGTTTTTAAAACTCATAACTTAAACCCAAAACTAATAACTCTTAACTCAAACCTCACATTCACTCAAAAACTGCAAAACACTTGTTTGGTTTAAAAACTTAGTCACATATCTTATTCTAATAACTCAACTTTTTACCAAAACTGTAGACCCCACCCACTGAAAATCAGTTCTCAGTTTTTGAAAACACTCATGTTTTTTTCGAATTCCATCACTCAAACTCAAATTTTTGAGTTTTGAGTGATGGAAACAAGTACTCAAAACCAAGCCAAACACAAGATTTTTTGTGGGACCCACGCGTTTTGAAAACTCAGTGATGAAAACTGAGTGATATCACTTAAAATTAGTGTGATCCAAACGGGCTCTTAGTTATTCTTTTTTGAAGTCCAATTGAAATAAACTAAGGGGGAAATTACACTTTACACCCTAAACTACCCGAATGCACACTTTACACCCTAAACTACCCGAATACACACTTTACACCCTAAACTATTACACTTATCACACTTTACACCCTGGTGTTACTTTTGCTATTATGTTTGACAGAATTCTACTACATGTGCTTGGCACATGCTTCTTGCTTAGGTGGAACAAACTTAAAAGACTGAAACACCCATTCTTCAAAATCAATTAAAACAAAAGCCATATTTTTCCAAATCTCTTGTCTCGCGTGTGTGCCTCTCCCCAAATTTGGATTCTTCTCAAAACCTCAGGTCCTACCTACCCAACTCACCCATCTTCCAAAGAGAAAGAAAAAACTCAAATTTTCTTTCTTTTGTTCTTTCTTTGGCCAGAAAGATCCATGAAAGAAAACGAAGATAGAATAAGGACGAGAATAGAGGCAGAAACTACGAAAAGAGGAACTCTAAACTGACCGTATGGCAAGTATTGTTGGTGTAGGAAATCAACATGCAAGTTTTGCTGGCAGCGCAGTCAAAACTTGAAATATGAGAGAGAGGACATAGAATACGCCTTTGGTTGATCATGTCATTGATCTTCATACCTGCCTATTGCATTGTTTGACTGTGGGATAGGATTTGTAAAAATCTACAAACCCGGTAACCAAAATTCCACACAAAGTTCTCGGTTTTTCTGTTTTTGATTTATGAAAACTCTAAATTTAGGGTGGTCTTCTTTCTTTTGCAGAAAAATCACAGTTGAGGATGTCGAAGAAGAGGTCAATGGATCTTAGATTGTTGTATGGGGTTGCTTATGGACATTCTTGGTTTGGTAGATGGGGTTTTAGATTTTTCTGTGGAAGCTTGGAGTGGCAGAGCACAATTACAATAAAGCTATTGAAATTCTTACCTCATTGGAACTTGACAAAATTATCCAAGATTTTAGTAACACAGACCAATACAAAGAAATCAAGCAAATAATTCGTCATTGTAGAGATATGAGTGAAACCCAGCTATTGACAATCAGAGATCTTCTAAGGTTTATGCTAACTGTCAAGTCCTCTCGTGATCCTTTGCAATTAATCAGTGATACTGCTGCTAAAATCAATGAATTGGAATTGAAATATGAGAGAGAGAGGGACAGGACGATGGGTGAGGTAGGTGGGTGGGACCTGAGGTTTTGAGAAGAATCTGAATTTGGGAAGAGGCACACACGCATAGAAAAAATTGGTTTTTGTTTTAATTGATTTTGAAGAATGGTGTTTTAGACTTTTAAGTTTGTTCTACTAAGCAAAAAACATGTGTTTATCACATGTAGTAAAATTTTGTCAAACATAACAGCAAAAGTAACAACAGGGTACAAAGTGTGATAAGTGTAATAGTTTAGGGTGCAAAGTGTAATCTGACGCATAGTTTAGGGTGGTAAAGTGTAATTTCTCCTAAATTAAATTATATGGTATTTAAATGGTTTCAGGTTTTATTATTAAGGCAACTGTACCATAGGTATTGTAAATCTCTTATTTTCAAGTGAAGGTATTCTTTAAAAGTTAGACGTATTATTTTGTAGTTAACATCACTTTAAACGTATTATGCACAAATAAGGACTTGAAAATCCATGGTCATACAATATATATACTGTTTTGTGTATAAATAAGTATATGCAATATTTTGATGATTCCTATTGTAAAAAATAAAAATAAAAATAAAAAAACTTTAAAAAATTATGTTTGAATATTAGAGGAGATGCTTTAATCTATGAAAGGAAGTTGATTCCTAAAATTATTAAAGAAATATCAATATGTATAATGTTATTAAATGTCTATTATTATTCTAAAAAATTAATAAATGTCTATTAATAATTCTATCATAATTATTAAATTTTATATTTAGAAAAAATAAAAATAAAGGTAATAAAACTTTATAAATTTTTTTTAGCTCTTTATATTGTGTCAAATAAGTTCTCACAATTTTACACGTCATAATTCTAATATATTTATATATTTTTTAATTTTAAATTCTCGTATATATTTAAACCCAATATATCATTCCGTATACAAACGCAATCATAATAAATATGTCATGATTATCAAAATTTATATTTAGAAAAAAAAGAGAGAAAAAAATTCATATCATGCTAAACTTTCATGAGAATTGCATGGGTTACCGATAGTATGTTATACTGTAGAGCTTACTTTGAGACAATATCCCTTGTTTCAGAAGTATGGAGGGCCCCTCTCATAACAGGTAGATTCGTTCCACACACCCATAGGGTCCAACTATTGTGAGAGGCCCATTTCTTATTTTCCAAAAAAGTGGGTTATGTATTCTTCCCCACCTCTAAAAAGGTCCCCAAAAATATTGATCCAATAAAAATTCAAATCCAAAGAAAACCCTAAACTATTTTAAGAAAAAAATTTATCAGATGTGTCACAAGAAGATTAAGTGGATAACTACTATCAATTCTAAATAATATGTTAATAAATTCTAAATTTAAAAAATAATAAAAAACTTATTTTAAATCTTAAAATAAGTAATAAATTTTTTTTCTAAAGAAGAAAGTAAAATGAATTATGTTTATATTTAAAAGGTTTACTCTTTTTTTTTTTGATAGGTTAAAAAGTTTACTTTAATGCTTCAAAATGTATTGAGTCAGCCGGACATATTATCTAAACTAAGGCACTAAAGCATAACATGGAATTTCAGCTTGAGTGGGAGAGATTCACACAGAGATGGCAAAAACTCCCATAAAAAAGAGAAAAACTTGTAACCTAGTCAATAACATACTGGAAATACTACGTTCACAACATTTTTACAATACTTTTACAACAAAGTATAGGTAGTAGGTTATTATTGGTTCTAATTTCAGTCCACAATTTAAATTACTTTGTTGCCCACCAATAACAACCTACCACTTGTGATTTGTTGTGAAAGTATTGCAAAAATATTGTGAACATAGTATTTCTCATAAGATTAGGGTTGTAATGCCACCAACTTTTTATTATGATCATACATTTGGTTAGATATGTATTTTCTAAATGACCTACAAACTGTTAAGCATGATCTTAAAGTAAAACTTTTCTCATGACTTTTATATGTGCATAAAATGACTTAAAATAGAAAATCAAATATAAGAATACAGACTCTGATTACCTTACAAGGTCTCTCTTTAGGAAATTTTTTACGTTCTTGAGCTGCTTTTTTTTGTCCCACTTTATCCGGACAAAATTGGCCTTTGCCCATTTTTATCAAACAATCCAGCATTTTGCCCAATTTCCCAAACTAATTAGAGAAATGCCCCTCTTTTGAAACTCGATTTTCTCAAAATCGAGTTAAGCCCTATAGTGACGTTTTGATGAGCCTATAGTGGAGTTTTGGAACTTGAGCTCCATGAACTCGAGTTATAGGTAAAAAGAAAACAAAAACTTGCATAGAACTCGGGTTCATGGAATCCGAGTTCCAAAACGTCACTATAAGTCCTTAAAACGTCACTATAGGCTCCTTAAAATGCCACTATAGAGCTCCGGATTTTTTTTTTTTAAACTCGATTTTGAGAAAATCGAGTTTCAAAAGATGGACATTTCTCTAATTAGTTTGGGAAAGGGGGCAAAATGCTGGATTGTTTGATAGAAAGGGGCAAAGGCCAATTTTGTCCCACTTTATCCCTTTCCTATAGTATGTTAAAGATGGCTCCAGATATTTAACTTATTTATTTTGGCTCCAGATATGTAATTTATTTTGGCTAGATATGTAACGCAGAAAGTTGGGATTATTTAAACCAGAAAATAAATCCTATTTAATGAAGCACTCTCAACCGACGTCATTTTAATCTATTATACCAACAGTTACAAAGAGTGGGGTTGAAGTCTGTACCTTTTTTTTTTTTAATTTTATAAAAGGTTGGAGTTAGTCATAGTTGGAGATTTGTGCAATAAAGGAAAGAAGTCTGCTATAAGATCAAGTTCAATTGGGTATTGAAGCAAAGATTCAATTATAGGTTGATATTTTGGGATAGGCCAAGGTAGTGGTAAGATTCCTTATACTTGTAACCACTTGATTATTGATTAGTGGATTCTTGGGAGCAGTGGCGGTGCCACCTTATGGCCAGAGTGGTCTCAGGACCACCCTGACCTGAAGAAAAAAAATTATATATAATAATTTAAAATTTTATATTTATTTTCCTTTAAAAAATTTTTTGGGACCACCCTGAATTTTTTTTATGCCAATAAAATTAAATTTTGGTCTATAATTTGAGCAACTTTACAATATATTGGGGTCTTTCAAGAAAAAAGGAAAAACTCAAAAAAAAAAATTGAACTAAAATCTGACAAAATATATATATATATATATATATATAAAATAAAACTACTACAGACTGGGCAATGGCTTGATTCCTTCGACTAAGCAAACTGCCCAATACAACACAATTTTCAACTTTTTATTAATTTTTTATTACAGTATTATTTTTCCTCACCAAACATATATTACTTATTTCTCATTTTTAATTATTATTTTTTGTTTATTCTTAACCACACACGTCTTCTGTCTCCTCGATTTTTACACTTCATACTTTTAAATTTTATCACATCTTCATCTACACTTTTACATCTACATTTTGCCTTCCTCCTTGTTTGTAACTTCTGTGTCTTCTACCAGTAACAGTGCGGCAGTGCCTCTTCTCAAGTTTTGAGTCTCAAATTTCTCAATATGATTTTTTTTTTTAACTGTACAGGTACCTTTGTTCATTTCTTTTCTTTTCATTTTTTTTCCTTTTGAGTTTTTTTGGTTTACAAAATGCAAATTTGTTTTGGTTTTAAGAACAATTTTTTTTTTTTTTTTTTTAAAGCACAAACATCATGCTAGCTGAATCTTGAATTTCGGCTGGTATTTACTGAAATACCCGAAATAGACCAGAATGACCCAAAATTTTTTCCGAAATGGAATAGGGTGGGTTACTGTTCCAGTTTGTTTACCGGCACGGTATTTTTCAGCCGTTACGGCCGGAATGGAATGAAATTAATAACATTGAATCAAACCTAATTACCTAAAAGCTAAAAAGAAATAAGATTGTGTAATTTATGCTTCCTAAGAAACACCTTAAACAAAATTCCCGGAGCTGCCACTACTTGGGAGTGGTGACCTTAAATTCATCCAGTGGGGTTTTTGCCTTGCGAAAGGTTTTCTCCATTTATTAACAAATCACCGTGTCAACTTAATTTTTGCTGCATTTAGTTTATTTGGTAATTTGTTGATGCCTCCACGATTCACATATAATTTAACCTAATTAATCAACTTGGTTAATTGAATTAATTAACTGGGGTTAAGCTGTCTTAACCTAACAAGTGGTATTAGAGCGGGCACACTCTGATTATGTTTTAATCTTTGTTGTGTGATCCATTGACCCATGTTGTCATGGATACTCTTGATTGTTTTGATTTGCATGATCTTGTGTTGAATGCTGCATTAAGTTTATTTGATGATTTGTTGGTGCCTCCACGATTCGCATGTAATTTGACCTAATTAATATACTTGAGTAATTGTATTAATTAACTGAGGTCAAGCTGTCTTAACCCAACAAGTAGTATCAGAGCTGGCACACTCTGATTAGGTTTTAATATTTGCTGTGTGGTCCGTTGACCCCTGTTGTCATGGATACTCTTGATTGTTTTGATTTGCATGATCTTGTGTTGAATGATGATAATGATATTCAAGATGCCTATTGTAAACTTTATAAATTTTGTATGAAATATCTTAAAAGTTCTACAAAATTAAAAGCCAAATTTAAAAAGGTCAAATTTGAAAAAGATGAATTGATTGCAAAATTGGATGAAGTCAATAATTTGAATAAGAATTCAAAAAAATCAATTTTCATCTTAGGTGGACGAAATTAAAAGTTTGGAAGAGCAACTAGTTGAATCTAAAACTGAAGTTGAAAAATTAACTAGTGCCAAACTTGTTTTTGAGCTTAGCTCAAAAGAAAAAGATTTTTATATTCCCCCATTTAAAAGGAATAATGAAGAGATGAATATTTTTTAAAATTTTAGGGGGGGGGGGGGGAACCTAAATTTTAGGCTTTTAATTCCACCCCTCATGTTTAACTTGTAAGCGCTCTTTAACTTCCACTAAGAATAAATGAAAAAAAAAAAAAAACTACTCTTGACTTCTTATATTGCTATTTTTAAAAATTTCAGGAAAAAAGTTTAAAACTTTAGGCTTTTAATTCCACAATTCACCTTTAAAGTTTAAGTGCTCTTTAACTTCCACTAAAAAAATAACTACTCCTAACGTCTTATACTGATTCAGTTTTTCCTTTTTGTACTTTTATGGTCTATTAAATTACCTTTAATTTAAAAAAATTTAAAAGGTAATTTGGCTCATATTTATGTTCTTTGGAATTTCTTATCATTTATGCTTCTAATCCTAATGTTTCATTGGTTAGTGGTTCCGTTTTATAATGAATGGATTATGGATCGGCTAAGATCACTCAAACACAATAGATTATTATCTTTGCCAACTCATACAAGCTCGAAATTTTTTTTTTTTTTAAAGGATCATTGATATCATTAAATAGGCTGTTTTTTTTTTTTTTTTTTAGAGAGTTTCAACTTTTGGTGTCTGCTCCTAATAATAGCACTTTATCATCAGACGAAGATACCAATCGGTTTTCGGTATAAGCGGGAATTGAACCTCAGATCTCTTATTCAATCATTAGAAAATTTACCAGTTGAGTTAACTAGAACCCACTAAATTGGCTAATTTTGATTGTTCAGGGAAGCTAAAGAAATTGAAGGTTAATGAGTGAGCCATCCACAATGGAGAAATTCTTAGATAGTCTGGGACTGCTGACCTTGTGGCCCCAACCAATAGAAAGGGCCACATCAATAAAAGTGGATGAAATCAACCTAATGGCCATGTCATACCAACACACCCACACATTTTAACACCCATTAGTCCCATCCATTAAACCCATCTGAGCAAATTCAAAATTTCATTTGGGTATTGGTGGTTAGCAAAAAAATTTATCCACTCCTTAATTATTTTAGGCTTGATAGCCATTTTAACTTTGCCATTTGTGGTTTGAAAATTGTCACTTTACTTGCTTAAGGTAGTCTCCATTAGACAGCCATTACCCACTACTCCCTTGACGTTATAAAAACACATTTTAACACAGAAACATAAATAAAAACATATCAAACACCTCTCAATAAAAATTTTCTCTTACCATTTTCGTTGGTTTCATTAACACAAGATTTAGCACAAAATTTGTAAGCCTTCTATCCGAATTTCACCCCTAGAAACACCAAAATCACTAAATTCATAAATCCCTTCCAAAAATTTTGGCAAATCTTTTCAATATTAAGGTTTTTGAAGAAATGGAAACTATCGATGGTGTTGAGGTTGTAGAGGCCAACCATGAGTTGATGACATCAGCAGGTTGGAGCTCGGGTTCAGACCAGAGAGACCTGGGTTCAGACCATAAGGACTTGCGCTCAGAGAGGGTGAACCCAGTGGGTGGAGTTGTTGGTGTAGGAGGAGTGGTGGGCTTTGAGTTTTATGGTGGTGGGTCAAGAGTGAGGAGACCATAGGCCCATAAGTGGTTCGTTGCTTTATCTTTCGCTTTTTTGGATTTTGGTTTTAGTTTTCCTGATTTTCTCAGCAGCCAAACAAACATAGAAAATAATAGAGAGAGAGAGAGAGAGATGTTGGAAGGTGACATCGGCAGTGTAAGGCTTGAGGAGGAGGTGGAGGTGTGAAGGGTACAATTTGAGAACCACACAATCATCTTGGGTTTAGGCTATCACAATGTTCTCTCATATGACTTTTTTTGTTTTATAAATTTGGATCTATTTGTTTGTATTCATAGATCATAGTTAACCACTATTTGCAAGCCAAGGCTGTTCTTGAGCCGAACAAGCATTTGATGCTGTGGCCATAACAATAAGCTTTGTAGGTAGATGCTTTCCTTGATAAGCATAATCCATCCTATGGTAGCAATCAATAGCCAAATGCCCAAGCTTGCCACATATTTGACATGTAGGCCTCTTTGATCTTGTATTGTTAGACCAATTTGATGAAAACTAATTGAATTGATTGGATGAATTTATTAGAGCCTCTTCCTCCTTGACCTCCTATTATTGTAATTACCTCTGCCTCTTTCTCTATTGCTGTAAGACTGATTGAAAGATTAATTGTAACCATTGTTGGTATTAGGCCTAGAAGTTGAAGTAGAAGCCATAGCAAAGATAGGATTTTTGACCTCCAAACCTTCATACAGAGACTCCTCTTCAGCATTTGGCATAGTAGCTAGTTCATCAAAGCTAAGTTGAGTACTTCTAGTCCTTATAGCTGACCTAAAAGCATTGTAATATTTAGGTAGCCCTTTGATTGCTATGTGCAGCAATTCTTCATCATCCACAATTACACCAACAGCTAATAACTTGTCTCGAATCACCTTGATCTTCTGTAGATAAAGATCCATAGAATCTGATCCTTTCTTGACGTTATGCAACTCTCCTTTGAGATTCATGACATGTGATATGGAAAAAGAATAGAATCTATTTTCTAGGACCTTCCACACCTCCAATGCAGTAGAACAACCAAGTGTTAAAGCCAAGATAGTAGGAGAGAGTGTAGAACTCATGAAGGTGAGCAAAGCCTTCTCTTTAGACCTCCAATTCAAATAATCTAGATTCAAAATTATGATGAATGAACCAGAAAGATCCTTAAGATACTTCTCCCGAATAAGCTGTGGTTCCTCCAAAAGTTCAAACATTGAATAAGTTTCCAAGATCATTGTGATCTGGTGCTTCCACACTATGTAATTAGTGTTATCCAACTTGACTGTCATCATATTTTTCATGTTAGACAAGAGAATCAGAGGTTGATTCATCACATTGACATTGGAGCTTGAAGGTGCTGTTGAAGAAGAAACCATGGCAGAGCTTAAAGCTGCCATTGTTGAACTGTTTGCAGGGATCAATTGCTCTAATACCATGAATAAAACTCTAACAGTGAGAGTTCTTATATGTTTAGCAAGATTCAAAGAACAAAAACTAATATAGAGCAAAACACAAAAGAGAGAAAGGAAAAGAAAGAGAGAGAGTGAGTGAGAGAAAATTATAGAAGAATGAAATTGATCTTGCTTGATTAACATTATGATTATAGGTTCAATATTTATACACCAAATCAATCTAACAGAATAATTACAACTCCTGGAAATACAGAATTGATCCGTGAAAGGTGGGATTAGTTAAAACTAATAACTGCGATTACACTAACTAACTTTCCTGCCTTTTGTAATTGATCCATAATTCATTAATACGACACCGTTTGAGACTTGATTCAAAATTGTTGCTCACTTAACCAAAACTGTGTGTTTGAGTCTGAACTTCTAATGAAACTGTGCTTTTTGATCAGGTACACTTGAGCTCTATTTTAATCGAATTATGTCATTTTTTTTGTCTTCTTCAACAAGATGGAGACCATGTAAAGTGAGAAACTCCAAAACACTGGTAGACATTATAAAAAATGGTCTAACCACAAGTGGAATAAATCTGATTTCTCCATAATTAAATATTAAAATAGAAAGAAAAAAATCAAATATATTGCATACCACAATTGATGGAATATCAAGTATAATATAATGAATGGCACAAAGGATTGTACTTGTAAAGTGGTGTCCTATAATGAAGTATGAGCGCCATTTGAAGAACTTTTATTTTTACAAAGCTTTTTCTTATTACATGGCGAAAAAAGAATATTGGGTTGTCAAAAAATACTTAATCTTTCTTACAATTTTCCCTATTAGCATCTCATATGACTTCTTTTCCCACCTCTTCTAATCTAAGTTTTGTCAATCAATGTAACAAGTGTAGAGGATAAGTCTTTTTGGTAAGGGCTAGACTTAGGTACAGTACTTAATTAGGTGCTGTTCCTTAGGTTCCACTCTTAAAATTCTGCCATGTGGATTTTTCCTTATGGAATTGAAGTGTATTTTTTAGTTAAGTAACCACATGGCTCAATCTTAAGTGAGGAATCTAAGAAACAACACCTAAGGTATTATACGTATCTAAGTTTTGTCCTTTTGGTAAGGAAGTAACTATTGATAAACTAGTCATGGTTTTCAAAATCATCTTGGAGGATTTCCTTTTAATTTAGGGAAGTTAGATAAGTTGCAACCCGATTATCCAAGTTCAGTGGATTCGAGTTAAGAGAGAGGCATTGCTTTTAATAAATTACTATTATATTATAGTTTAATTTGAATGATATTCCTCTTTTACCCTAAAAAAAAAATTGAATACAAATCATCTATTCTATTTTTTGTTTTTCACTTTATATTTCACCAATTGTGATATGCCATTTGTTTGAATTGTTTTTCCATTTTAAACTTTGGTCATTTTATATGGAAAATAAAAGAAAACACTAGGCAAGTTTTAAATTGAATGCAAATAATTTGTCCTACCTTTTGTATTCCCATTAATTCTACACCAATTGTGGTATACGGTATACTATTTATTTAGCTTTTTTAAATTTTAAACTTTGGTTATTTTATAAAAAAAAAAAAAAAAATTAAGGTTGCATTTGCATATTTGAATTTAAATTTTAAAGTGATGGATTTGAAATGCCTTATTTCCAAATCCATAAATATTTAAGTATGTCATTTCTAAAATTCTTTAGGGCCATAGGCTAAGAATTTATTTCAAATTTAATGATTTTAAAGTTTAAAATCTTTGGCGGATTTAGTAAATCCAAATCCTTGATGCTTTGTAAACTATCCAAGTAAAGTATTTGGATTTTAATTTCCAAAATCTAAATCCATATACTCAAATTCTGCCATCTAAATACACCATAAAAGAATACTAGAAGTTTATAACTATAGAGGATTTGAATTCAATATATTAATGCCTAACATCTATGATTGTTCTTAAAACAAATGCCTATAATTGTTCATGAATCAATGTATTAGAACAATATCCCTATCAGTGCCGCAACCTAATATCAACAACCGCCCTGCCAACTTCATGCATCAAATATCAAGACTCGCCACTCAAGCCTCCTTTTTTACTTAGAAAAATGACCTAGCTCTCTACAACTTCACTTGTCATGATCATGTATTTTGCTAAAGGGTTTCTCTTTCTCCTTCCACAAACGTTGCTTCTATTCCTTCTCCAGTTTGGTTTTTCGCAAGACACCATAACTATCAGCAAACCCATTAGAGATGGTGACGTTTTAGTCTCTAAAGGAGAAACCTTTGCACTTGGTTTCTTCAGTCCTGGAGTGTCCACCAACCGCTATGTTGGAATTCGGTATTATAGAACTCCAGAACAACCCGTGGTGTGGGTTGCAAACAGAGACAATCCTATCAATGATACTTCTGGTGTTCTCTCAATTGATGTTCATGGGAACCTGTTACTCCATGTCGAAGATCGAAACCAACCCATCTGGTCCACAAATATTGTCACACAATCAAGCAACAATAGTACTCATGCTCAGCTCTTGGATTCAGGAAATCTAATCTTGGTTCTTAACAAAACAAGTGAGGTACTGTGGCAAAGCTTTGATTATCCAACTGATACAACTCTTCCAAACATGAAACTTGGGCTGGACAGAACAACTGGTCTGAACCGAATCCTAACATCTTGGAAGTCCAAAGATGATCCAGGAACTGGAAATTGTTCCTATTTGCTCAACACCAATAGCTCCTCCCCAGAATTGTTTTTATACAAGGGCAGCATTTTGTGGTGGCGTTCTGGTCATTGGAATGGCTTTGGATGGAGTGGGGTACCGCCATTGTCACATCCTAACTATCTCTTCAATTTTAGTATTGTGAACAACCAGACTGAGACTACTACGAGCTGGGTTGAACTTCTACCAGAAATATTCTCAAGATTAGTAGTAGATGAATCGGGGTCTATTCAACGCTTTCTGAGTAGAGAGGGAGATCAAGGATGGTTTTCTCTAGGGTCAGCACCATTGGACCGATGTGACAACTACGGCAAGTGTGGTGCATTTGGTAAATGTCAACTGCAAAATGATACTGAATTTGAATGCACCTGTCTACCTGGGTTCCAACCCAAGTCACCAAGTGAATGGTCTTTGAGAAATGCATCCAGTGGGAGTGTAAGAAAGCGTGGACAGGCATCTATATGCAAGAGTGGTGATGGGTTTGTGAAGGTGGAAAATGTGAAGCTTCCGGATAGTTCATTTGCACGAGTTGATGAGAAGCTGAGTTTGAAGGAGTGTGAGCAACAATGCTTGGAAAATTGTTCTTGCGTGGCGTAATATGATTATATATAAGCTTTTATTGTGATTGAAATTGTAAATGGAACTATCTATTATACAGTTTAATGAAAATATGATTCGCCAAGATTCGGACTTATATATAGAATACAATTAAATTTTGATTAAAAATATATATTTAAAATAATGATATATAAAATTGTGAGATCTCAAAAATTTATGCGGCAACAAAAGATGAAATCAACAAAAAAGTCATAGGTTTCAGTTAACTTATACTACATATTATAGATTCTTATGTAACAAAAGTGGCATGACTAATATGTTAATTTGAAGAGTAATGTTAGGAATATTACAAATTTTATTACATAAACGTCACTGATTGATGTCGTCAATTAATATATATATATATATATATATATTGAGAAATGTTATGTTCATACCACTTTCACAACGAATTACATTCCTATGGGGGAAAGGGTTTGAGCTGCGGGATTAGCAGCATGTTGTAATTATTTCTCAAAAAAAAAAAAAAAAATGTAGCCCTTCTTATATTTATTTCTTATATTGTTGAAGTGGCACCAATTACATTAATTGATATTGGTCAGTTTCAAGAATTTAATGCTAAAATTATTAGTATATTAAACATTTTCCTTATATAAAATTATCTTACTTCTATCACAACTTATTTACTTAAGAACATTGAAAAAATAATTATGAATGAAAATAATTTGCGTAGTGTGCACCGCTTCTGTTACATACATGACTAGAGAAATTTTATTCTTTTCGATCAGGTCATTCCATGGGCTTCTTTGCCAACAAGAGGAGGCTGGCAATTCTAGTAGTGGGACTACTTGTTATTACTTCATTACTCATTTTCCTATTTGCACATTTCCTAATTAAGAGGAAAAGGAAGGGTAAGCAAGTTTCCTATTGATATTCTTTTTCGATCTAAAGTTGCATGTGTGAATTATAAGCATCATTTAGGAGCAAAGTTTACCACAAAAGCCTTATAAATTGATTTGTTGGTGTTTAAACATAGAACAATATAATAACATTAAAACTACTTTTAAATTTACTTTTTAAAAAAAAAAAAAAAAAAAAATATATATATATATATATATATATATATACAAGATAGAAATTCTACTCTAGCTTAATCTAAATATGTATGTGTGTGAAGCTCCCTCCTAACCGTTACCCTTCACACCCCACAAATACTCATACTTGTAGAATGACCACCACACCAAAAGTGCGTAGTGGTTTAAATTTACTACTAAAGGTTTACAAAATGGTGTTACAATTAATGTGATTAGTGTCACATTAAGAACACAATCACCACCAGCAAGTGTAGTGTAATGGTTGCAAGCCCTGGGAAAGATCTATCACTTCGAACCAAGTGCCAAAAGATTGTGGGTTTGAGTACTGGTACTAATCCATACTTTCTAATATGCAAAAATCATGGTAATATGATCGATTAGTGACACGCCCTGCTGTACACTGCTAGTGCCCATGGGCTTACAAAAAAAAAAAAAAAACTCTTAGTGGCAATGTACTATGGGACATGGGGCAATGATTATACAAGCAACCTCCCCCCTCCCCCCCTTTTTTTTAAGAACACAATCAATAACTTTTTTAATCATCTTCTTATGTTATGTTTAAAAGTTGGCACACTGGTTTGTAAATCCTATGCAGTATAATTCATATGTTCTTAATATTACACAACTGATTAAAATGATTACAAGCATCATTGGTAACCATGCTTACACGAGGACAGGGAGGGGAAGACAACCCACATTGAACAGTGATGTTACTGCAAGTTCAACAACCTTTCAAGATTCTCAGAAGTTGGATGAAGGTATAGAAAATCTAGATTTACCATTTTTCGACATAAGCACCATACTTGCTGCCACAGACAACTTCTCTTTTGCTAAAAGGCTTGGACAAGGTGGATTTGGACCCGTCTATAAGGTACTTCACCTTGCTAATGATAAGCATCTATTAAATGTGAATCAATTCTTATTTATCTTCCACAACAATTTTATATATCTGGGGCCAAGGTTGCGGTGGATAAGCTAAGATCACAAATGCACAAATTATTGGGCTGAAGTTCTCACAATTTGTTATTTTAATTTCTAATCACCCACGAACACTGCTAGGATGATTTTGGTGGAAGTGAAGGGCAGGGATTACAAATGGCACATGCATAGTATAAATGTATAATGGAGAAAAAAATATTATAATTAGTTAATCATTTTTAAGTCTCAATTATAATTGTAGGGTCAACTAGCCAATGGACAAGAAATAGCAATAAAAAAACTCTCAAGAAGTTCAAGGCAGGGCACGGAAGAATTTAAGAATGAAGTTATGCTAATAGCAAAACTTCAACATAGGAATCTTGTGAGGCTTTTTGGTTGCTGCATTCATAAAGAAGAGAAGATGTTAATTTATGAATACATGCCAAACAAAAGTTTAGACCTTTTCATATTTGGAATGCCATTTCTTCCATCACATATAGCTTTCAACTATGTAACTAATTCTTGTTTTCAAGCACTATTACTTAAATATAGTTAAAATATAAAGGCAAATTATGATAATTTAAAATTAACTATAGTTTGTATATTGTTGATGGAAGTTTTCATGCTTTGGTCCAGATGAAATAAAAAGAAAAATCATGGATTGGAGGAGGCGATTTGAAATTATTTCTGGTATTGCTCGAGGAGTCTTATATCTTCATCAAGATTCTAGAGAAAAAATCATCCATAGAGATCTAAAAGCAAGCAATGTGCTACTAGATGCTACAATGAAGCCAAAAATTTCAGATTTTGGTTTGGCTAGATTGTTCGGAGATGACCAAATTGAAGCAAATACAAATAGAGTTGTTGGCACATAGTAACCCCTCTCTCTCTCTCTCTCTCACACACACACACACACACACACTTCAAATGCTAAAATCAAAAGTCATACAAGCATATTATTCTTAAGAATTTGTTTTACTACAGTGGATATATGTCACCAGAGTATGCAATGAAAGGGTTATATTCTATCAAATCAAATGTCTTTAGCTTTGGTGTCTTAACACTTGAGATAATTAGTGGCAAGAGAAACAATCACTATCTTGCTGGAAGCCCCTACCTAAATTTGATAGGACATGTAAGTAAAATATATTATCACTTCATTTTGAATTAGTGAACTTCACTACGGCTCTAAGATTATATACTATTAAATTTGTTTTAGGTTTGGGACTTATGGATGGAAGGAAAAGCCTTGGACATAGTTGATTCATCTTTGGCTCAGGTATATTCTGCTAGTGAAGTTTTAAGATGTATTCAAATTGGACTCTTATGTGTGCAAGAACAAGCAACAGACCGGCCAACCATGGCAGAAATTGTATTCATGTTAGGAAATGAAACTGCTCTACCCCAACCTGGCAAGCCAGCGTTTATCAACAAAAGAACTATAAATCACAGGCAAGATTCATCAAGTTCTATAGTAGCACCTACGTCACTTAATGATGTAACCATTTCTGTGCTTGAAGCTCGTTGAGGTCTGCACTTATTAGTTAAACTACACTTTCATACTTGAAGAAATACATTGCTTGTTCTTGGTTGAACTATAGATTTTTATAAATTTCCAAATTTATCTTTTGTTTGAGATATTATGGACAAAAGGTCTAAATCTGTAGTTAGCTTGTGTACTTGTAGAGTAAGCACACTAATCCTAAGTGAATTATGGTTAGCTAGGTTTAATTTATAGTTCTCTAGTATATAGATTCAATGTTATGTTCATTGCAATACAATGAAGTTGTATAGTAAAGATGTAGCCGTCATAAACTTTCCTCTATGGATATAAGTCATTAGGTCGAACCACATCTTACTTCTATTTTTCTTTTCTATCTCTTTTAATCACTCAATCACTTAACAACTTTAGCATTATTGAAAATTTAAATTTTGAGTAATGTTGTACTTGATGACATGAGAAATGTTGAGACGATTTACTAAATTAATTTTTGTGACCACCTCATTGTACCAATTAAAATGAAATGACAATAATGTCCAAAACTAAAATTTTTCAGAGTAAAAAAAAAAAATTAATATAAAAATCATATTGTAGTTTACTATATTTTAGAATTAGAAGTAAAGTTCTATCCCATTTTCAATTATTTATTATAAATTCATCATTCTTGCTTTCACTAGTTCTTAGTGTTTTCTTTTACTAGTGCTTTATGTATTTCTCAAACAACAAAATCATTCGAATCTTCATTCACCTTTGTTGACAAAGAAGAAAATATCCACGCTTAGCTTTTATAGAAAAATATTTTACTAAAAAAAAATCTCTTTGAAATAATGACTTTTTTTTTCTATGTTTAGTTGTAATTTTGAAAGTAATCCAAAAAAAAAAAAAACATTTAATTTCATTAAAATTTCATATAATTCTAGTGTCGGTGGTGATCGCTAAAATGAAGGGTATGTAGTTATAGTGATAATGATAGTGATGATAGAAGTGGTGGTGGCACCAAAGGAGATGATGATGGTGGTCGTGGCCTAAAAAGTCAATGGAGGTTGTAGCTAGAGTGTCCATGGTGGTGCTAGCAAAAAAAAGTGTGTGGGCCTTAGCATTATGTATATTATAAAAAAAAAATGGGGTGAAGGCACAATCATTTTCCAACGTTCCCTCGTGCCTTCACCCCTTTTTTTTTTTCCAAAAATTGCCATCTATTTTAGACTTATGCCACTGCTTAGTAATAATTAGGAGATCAATACTGAATAACCTATCAATTTTTTCATAGATTAGTCTTGTTCTACTTACTCTTTCTGTTTCTATTTCAATTTCAACAACATAAAGGGTATTTTCAATCATAAATATTGTCAAAATTAGGCTTTGTAAAAGAAAATAAGATTTCGCACTTAAATAATGAAATTAGATTCTACTTCTAGTTTAATTTTGTTGACATGGCTGAGGATGATGATGTGACACTGACATTGCAAATTCTTTTTGTGATATGTGACAACTAAGATGAGATGTGGCATGTGAGGCATATGATTGTGTGTGAAGGCATGAGGGATGCAGATGTTAGCGTGTAGGAACATGTAAAGAAGGTTGGTGGTGCGTGAAAGCGCGCGGAGAGTGTGAGACCACTTACAAAACCTACAAGCGGTGTGTAAGAGAGAGCGTTGCATAATAGAAGCAACCCTTGTTTGGGTCTACGGGCTGATTTAGGCACAAAGAACTAATTTGTGCAATCAATTTCAGTTGCAGTGGTCGTGGCTTAGGAATGACGGATCCCAATTACAAACACTATCAAAGCACACAAGATGATTACTCTGATACCATGAAAAAACAGAGAGGACAAAGAGAACTATTGAAAAGAAATAAACATGTAAAACAATTTGTATATTTTTTGTGCACAATTGTACAGGAGACCTTCTATATCAACATCATATGAATGCAATACAAGCAATAGGAGTGCAGTAATTGTAAAATGGGCTGAAGCCCACCGGGCTTAATACAAACAAACTTTAACCATACTAAAAAATTATTGACAGTACAATATAAAATACTAATAAGTTACTCCATATAGCAAATGGTCCCAAACATACAATAGGATCAATAGGGGTCCTAAAATTGCAATAAGATAATAGGTTAGATCCTCGTAACACGATACCAAACCGAAACACTCCATTTCCTACGGAAACACAACAAGCAGACCCTTATACTTTGTAGATAAATCGAAGCAGATTTAAGATCCCGTAGAAATCAATCATAGCACGTTTGCTTTGTTCAAAGTATTTGAAGGCACGAAAGCAGGCACCTTTACATCGACAATGTCAATCTATAATCAACTGTTCCCTCTATCTTTTTCCTTGGAACAGTAATAACTAAATATAAACTTTTTTTTACATGATAGAATTTTTACTCTAATTTAATCTAAGTGTATATGTGTGGGAAACTCTCTCCTAGAAACTAGAACCTCAATCTTTACCCTCACATCTTACAAACATTTATACTTGTAGAGTGACTACCACACTAAAAGTGCGAACGATAATAACCGAATATAAGCTCTTTCTTTTTTTTTCTTTTTTTGTGAGAAGGAACTAAATATAAGCTGAAGTCACACTCACACAAATGTACTCCTTTTTTGGGAGTTTTATGGTGCAAAATATCTTTTGGAACTGAGTGACGTGTGTTTCTCTAATTGCTTCGTACAAGAAACCAATAAATGTCTTATCAAAAAAAAGAGAAACCAATAAATATATATATATATATATATATAGGTACTAATATTTAAAGTAACTGGTATTACGTCTTTATCGTGCTTTGCTTTTTTATTTAATTTCTACCTCCCTTGTGGACCCTACTCATTAAAATTGTCAGCTACTTCCAAATCCAAGATTTCACATCAAAGACTAGCCAGCAAACTCATTCCACAAACTATAATCAATCACAACGTGAAAAAACAATGAATCCTGCTTCTTCTCTCTCTTTTTTGTATTCAGTATTGCTTCTCTTCTCCCTTTTTTTCCAAATTTGCGTTTCCCTTGACGCCATAACACCCAACCAGGCCATCAAGGATAATGGTCAAACTATAGTCTCAAACCAAAAAGCCTTTGCACTTGGTTTTTTCAGCCCCGGCAATTCCACAAAGCGCTATGTTGGAATTTGGTACAACAAAGTTCCTGAACAAACTGTTGTGTGGGTTGCAAATAGAGACAATCCTCTCAATGATACCACAGGAATCCTATCAATCAACGGTCAGGGGAACCTTGTACTTCACACCCAAAACCAAACCATTCCAATTTGGTCCACCAATGTTTCTGTTTCAGTCTCATCCACAAACAATTCTATGGCTCGGCTCTTAGATTCAGGAAATCTTGTTTTGGTTCAAGAAGACAACAAAAGGGTATGGCAAAGCTTTGATTATCCCACAAATACTTTGCTTCCGTTTATGAAATTTGGGCTCGACCGGCGAACCGGGTTGAACCGGTTCCTAACATGTTGGAAGACCAAAGATGACCCGGGAACAGGTAACTCTTCACTTCGGATTGATCCAATTGGGTTCCCCCAGTTGTTCTTATACATGGGTCAGACTCCAACGTGGCGGGCCGGACCTTGGAATGGGCTAAGATTGAGTGGTGTACCCGAAATGACACAAAATTTCATCTTCAATATTAGTTTTGTGAATGATCAAGATGAGATCTTTATTATGTATGGTATAATTAATCCCAGTATTTTCTCTAGAATGGTGGTAAATGAATCAGGAGCCGTTGAAAGGTACACATGGAGGGGTGGTAGATGGTTCCAGTTTTGGCACGCTCCAAAAGAGCCATGTGATAATTATTTGGAATGTGGTCCGAATAGTTATTGTGACCCGTCCAATGCAGACAAGTTCGAGTGCACATGCTTACCTGGGTTCGAACCCAAGTCGTCTCAAGATTGGTACCTTAGAGACGGGTCTGGTGGGTGTGTGAGGAAACAAGGAGTGTCAACGTGTAATAGCGGAGAAGGATTTGTGAAGTTGGCACGTGTAAAGGTGCCAGATACTTCAATGGCACGTTCAAACATGAGTTTGAGTTTGAACGAGTGTGAGCAAGAGTGCTTGAGGAATTGTTCTTGTACGGCTTACACAAGTGCAAATGTCAGTATGGGAGGGATTGGGTGCTCGACATGGCATGGGAACTTAGTGGACACAAGATCACATACCAATGATGGACAAGATTTATATTTACGTGTGGAAGCAATTGTTCTAGGTACTCTTCTATCTTTCTATCAAATTTCAAAAATTATTCTGTTTTTATAATTGATATAAAAAGAAATTTTTTAGTATTTACTATTTTTATATTACTTTTTGAAAAATGTTATGTTTAAATATTTTTACAACAAATTACATGTGACAAGTTATTATTGGTTTTAATTTAAAAATTATCATTAAAATTATTTTTTTCTCACAAATAACAGTAAATATCAACTTATTATTTAAAATTTATTATGAAAGTATTGTAAAAATGTTGTACACATAATATTATATATATATATATATATATATATATATATAACACGAACGAACTACGTTTTCAGATTTATAGCAACAAATAATAATATTTCTTTTGTCTTTTTTTTCACTAGCTCAATATGCTAAGAAAAATGGCCTTCTTCGGAACAAAGGGGTAAGGGCAATTATTGGAGTTTCTGTTGCAGTGGTGTTGCTTATTGCGGTGTTCATTGTTTATTGGTTGATAATGAGAAAGAAAAAAGGTATGCAATCTTTTCCGCCCTTTTGTCTGGCCACCTCCTGTTCACATATTTCATTACCAGTGAACAAATGTCACTTCACGTTTTTCTCAATTTCTAAGGTCGTGGGTGCAGTTCGTTTTGTCCTTCTCACTAAAAACTAATTTTCTAAGGTTAGTTAACAAATGTTGACAGGGTAAAAGTATTGTCGGACATCAACTAGTTAAAGAAATAAAAAAAGAGATTAATTTTGTAATTGATAAGTATGACAACGGGACAGGACATAGTCAGATTATGAGTACTCTGTTTCTGTTTCAGGATAGGAAAACTGAAACAGAGTGAGGCTGTGGCATGGTGCAGGGTGGAGATATTTTGTTACCCTTAATTAGGTGGTTCTATCACACTATTGATTGAGGGGTGACGGTGGGCGTGTTCAGTGAGAAAAAAAAAAAATAAAAAAAAAATAAAGGTTTGCTCACTCTAGAAATGAATGAATTTTGAATAACGAAATTTGACTAATCAAAAAAAAGAAGAGGAACATAACAAAATATCAAAATATTTTTACAATATTTTTATTTTCAACTATAAAAAGGTAGATCTCGATATGACATTTTATTTTATTTTTATATATTTTAAACTATTAGGAACTTATATTTCAATAGTAGTGATAATATTGTGATAAGTAATAATAATAAAATGTCACGACATTTTCACCATAATACCTTTTATTTTTAGTTGTGCTAGATCCTAATAAGATATGTAGGGTAACAAATTGGTGCACCCAAGTCCAAAGCATGCAGGACCCGGGCCCAATAAGTCCGCTGCAATATGTATTTGTAGCGAGTGGGCTTAAGAATTAGATTTGAATGGTGAGGGCTTCGTTTTACCTATTCTTAAAAATGAACTAAAAAGTAGATTAGAAGGCCCAAAGCACACCAAGATAACTTGGAATAAGTCTGTTTTATTTAGGTCCGAGGAGGAACCCTTTTATGTTGTTCACGTTCTAGTTCTTTCTTTTCTTTTGTTTTTCCTGTTCTCTTCCAAAAAGACCTCCCCCTTACAATGGAGGAGGAATGACATTATATAATCCTCTTCTAAGCATCCTATCCTTCCACTTGTCCTTCATCTAAGGTGCCCCTTGATACTTATCCCATCAGATCTTTTCCTTGGCTTCCCTGTGAGAGGTCATAGTCTTGGTAGCACTGTTCAGAGGTCTTCTCCACATAAATGCGGCCAGAAAAGTAGTTGCAGGGTATTCAATGTGGTGGTAGCATCTTTTCTTCAGATATTTTCGGGGATCTTTTCCTTCCCAGTAAGCTCACCAAGGTTGTTTCTGTCATTGAGGATTCCAGGAGGATTATTTCAGCCACTGGAATTCCTCCTTGAACCGAGAACTTTACATCCGAGGACTATACCCTCCTCGGACAGAATCGCCGTTCCTATGTGCGAATCTTTTGAAAGTAGAATGCTTTGATAACTGCCACATTGCTCGGCCCATGAGTCTTCCTCGGACCAAGCCCACGGCCCAAGGTGCGTGGCTCTTGGTTATTTGTCTCCACAATAGCCCCTCAAAACTTCAATTTTTCCCTTCCATCCGAGGAGAAAAAGTGAGGTTTTGACTTTCAAGTGATAAAGACGAAACATTTAATTCGCACGTGCGGGGATGTGACTTAATTGTGTTTCGTGATAACTTCTGACGCTTCGCAATCCCCGAAGCAGTTATTAATTACTCCAGGAGGCGTCTTGTCTCCCACATCCAACGGTTAATGCGCAGATCCAACGACTGACATTTCCCTTGAAATTATGAGCGGGATAACTTTCCCTCTCCCTCTCTGTTAATATAAAGCCTTGAGAAATCATTTACCTTCTTCTCTAAAGAAACTTCAAGCGCTCCAGAGAACTCTATCTCTCCTGTCTTTCTAAAGAACACCAACTCCCAAATCTCTGTCGTTGTTTCTCGTAAGAGGTCCTCGAAGGTCTTCTCAGAAAGCTTCTAGATACTAGCATTTGTAATCTCGTAAGTTTATTTAGTTTTTGTATTAGAGTTTGCTCATCGGCCTGTCTCCTCGGCCACCCTATTTGTTTCCTTACTCTCTAAAATCGTCCATTCTGCCTTTAGGTCGTGAAATATGGGTAGATTTGAGCGTCTAGTAGATTCCCCAGCCAAAATAGAAGCCTTTAGGCAGAAATATAATATACCTCGGGAGGTTGGCCTGCGGTATTACTCCTCAGAAGAGGTCGTTATACCTAGAGAGGCCGGAGAAGTGGTCATTCCTATAATAGCCTTCATAGAAGGGGGAATGACCCTTCCAATGGGTAGGATAACCCGAGAGTACCTTATAAATCATAGGTTATGCCCTCACCAATGCGCACCCAACATGTTTAGGATTCTTGGGTGTATCGATGCTTTGGACCAGCATCTTCATTTGGGCCTCACCTGGCATGATGTGGTTCACCTGTACGAGTGCCACTCGCAAGTCGACGGAGGATTTTATCTCAAGTCCAGGTCGTCCGTTGTGAGGCTCATTTCGTGTCTCCCCAAGTCCAATAAAGGGATGAAAGATGACTACCTCATCGCCTCGGGGGCATGGCACGATGGTCGACCCTGCCCGACTCGGGAGAGAGAGACAGGTGGAGAACCCTAGAGTTAGATCCCTTAACATAGGGTTTAGTCTTTATCCTCCATCCCCGTTTCCCCCTTACAATCCCTTTTGATAATAGATTTTCGTTGTTCAATCACACATGACCTTTTGGTTATTTTTGCAGATAGAACGCTTGTTGCTCCTCGGCTGAGTCACACCAACGTGGTTGCTCTCAACTACCTTCTCAGGTCGGAGATTTTTGTGAGCGAGGATCGACAACTACGGGCTGTCCACCTCATCCTAGATTTTGAACCCATCTCGAGGATCTTTCAGGAGGTTGGTAACGCTATCAGAGCTGGTGATCGTCGGATCAATCGTATTAACGTGTCAAGACCCGACTTCCTGTCTCGAGACGACCTCCCTCCTGTCGTTCTACCCGTCTCTCAAATCCCTCCTCCACTTGTGCTTCCACTACAACAGGTCCCCCTCGGAGCTCAAGTAGCAGAAGAAGAAGAGATTGCTTCTTCGCGAGCGTCCTTAGACGAGGAGATAGATAAGTTCTACTTTGAAGGAGAAGAGGGTAGACCAGAGAAGCCGGTGCAGCTCTCGGACTCGGAGGACGACGCCAACAGGCTCTCCGTAGCCATCCAGCCAGCATTAATCATTTCCCGAGTAGATTCAAGTTCAGAAGAACACGGAGAAATGAGTCCGAAGGAAAGGTCATCGTTAAAAGGTTTGGTGGCCAACAGAGGCAAGAAAGGAGTCACGAAGGGCCCATCCCAGGCCTCGGCTCCTGCCAGTCTACCCCCTCCGCCTCCTCTTCCTGCTGATCTAGCACTTCGCACCATTCCTGACTTGAAAAAGAAGAGGCCAGTGCAGGAGCTCGAAGAAGGTGAGGTGATTCCTCCGAGGGGCTCCAAACAACAGAAAACTAAAGACCCGAATGATAATAGGGCAAGTTCTGTTGATAGCAGAGAGGAGGCTGAGGTGCGTAGACAACAGCGCTTCTGGGCCCCTCAGGTTGAATTGGATGGGGCTCAAATTCCATGGGATGCCACAATCCGGGAGCCCCAGAGAGGCCACTCAGCCTATCTGGCCCAGGCTTTAGAGCAACCCCTCTTGCTCCCATGAGATATGGAGTCCCTTCGGCGCACTGGGCAGCCCGAGCTCTTCATGTTCTTGAAGAAGGATCTCGCCTTGGTAAGCTAGACTTATGTAATGATTTAAACATTATAAAGTTATGCATCTTATCAGTATTATTACACCTGTCTTTACATATATGTCTTCTTTGCTACTGTTATGCAGGTCACTCAACAAGTCTACGTGGCCGAAGAGTGGGTTCGAAATGCTCAGAATAGATGCGAAGCTGAGTCCCACTCTTGCCGTGAAGTTGAGAAGAACTTAGGGAGCCTTAAAGAGGAGAAGTTGCAGCTGGCCGAGAAGCTGAAGCTTGCAGAGCGAGAATGCTCAAGCGCCAAGGCTGGGTTGAAAAACGTCGAGGCCCAGGCCGAGGACCAGAGAAAACAACTCTATACGACCCAGCTGAATTTGGCCATTGAGAAAGCAGCAGTGCTAGCCCTGAAAGCTGAACTGCAGAAGGCTAAGGAGGCAGCACAAAAAGCGACAGAAGCTGCTAAGTCCGCGGAGGAGGCGGCCTACGAACGCGGGGTAAGGGAAACAGAGGAGAGGTTGGCTGAGGAGGTGGCTGATTTGTGCAGGGAGTACTGCACGGAGACCTGGATGGAGGCACTTAATCGTGCAGGGGTCCCTGTAGATTCAGAGCTGAGGATATCCGAGAACGTATTTTTCCCTGAACACATCAGGGAACTTCCGACCAGTCCTCCGATGGCGATTAGTCTTCCTCTCCCTCCTCCAGAGCCGATAGCTACTGCCAGTGCCCCTATCGGAGCTGTTGAGGCCTCCAAGGGAGTCATTAAAGATAAATCTGCGGAGGATTCCCTTATCATCAAGGACGTGGTTTCTCAAGCCAAGGCAACTGAGAAAAAGTCTAATGCTGAGGGTGTCAAGGCCAAAGCTATATGTCCCGAGAAGGATTCTCAGTCTTTGAAACAGTAGCTGTAGAAATTTCTTTTCTTTTTTTCTTTTTTTTTTTTGTTTAAGTGTAGCCACCTCTTTTTTGTTGAAGTGTAGCTTCTGTATATACTTATGATGTACTTATTCTTCTGTTGACTAAAGAATAGACTTGTCTTTCTTACCTTTTGCATTTATATTCTTGTCATTTGTTTTTGTTAAGGTTTGAGATAACTTTTTATTCATATACTAAAGTTGTTGTTAAAGGATCGACGTTTTCGTAATGAGGAATAGCAGCAAAAACTTGTTATAACTTAAATTTCAATGAATACATTATATGAAGAAGACACTAGGAAATTAATTGGGTTGTGCATGGTCAGAGGGTTTTGCAATAACTTAAGATTTATTGGATCATGCAAATGGAATGTTATTACCTAATAGCCCAAAGGTGTGTTAACTTTCTGTTCAAACATTTTTATAATGATCATAAGTGTAATAATTTCCCCAAAGCATCTGGTCCGAGGACATCAGGCATGACTAAGGTTCTGTTTAAACACCTTTATAAGAAACATAAGCGTAATAATTTTTCCAAAGCATCTGGTCCGAGGACATCAGGCATGACTAAGGTTCTGTTTTAGCTAACGCTAATAGTAAAACTTTGAATGCAATTTTTTGTGGTGTTTCTCCAGATGAATTTCATAGGATTTCTCACATAACAGTAGCCAAGGAAGCTTGGGAGATATTGGAGAACACATATGAAGCAACAAAGAAAGTAAAAGATACAAAGTTGCAGATGCTAACCACCAGATTTGAGGAGCTGAAAATGAGTGAGGACGAGTCATTTGACTCTTTCTATAGTAAGCTGAATGAAGTGGTTATTGGTAAGTTCAATTCAGGTTATTTACATTCCAAGGACGAGGTATTACATGTTCGTCTAAGTCTTCTAAGAAGTATGCCCCTATACCTGCTTCCGAGGTGATGCGATATGGTCCCTCCCAATTGGGCCCTAGCTTTCCCCACGCTGGGTTTTTTGCAGTGCCCAGAACTTTCCTCAAGACCAAGTCACCAGGTGCTAGTGGCCTTAGCTTCACTTTAGCATCGTATCCTTGCTTAAGTTTGTGTTGGTAGTACGCCAATTGGACCAGTGCACTTTCCCTCCTCTCTTCAGCGAGATCTAAGCTTCTTTCCAGAAGACTATCATTACTATTTGAACTGAACGAACTGCTTTTTAGCGTTGGGAACCCAGTTTCCAAAGGAATGACAGCTTCGACACCATAAGTCATCGAAAAGGGGGTTTCTCCCGTTGATCTACGAGGCGTGGTTCGATAGGCCCACAGGACATGCGGCAGTTCTTCCACCCATCTTCCTTTCGCATCATCTAACCTCTTCTTTAATCCGTTTACTATGACTTTATTAACGGCCTCGGCTTGTCCGTTGCCCTGGGGGTAAGCTGGGGTGGAATATCTATTCGTTATTCCTAATTCGCCACAATATCTCCTGAAGGCCTTACTGTCGAACTGAAGACCATTGTCCGAGATAATAGTACGAGGGACCCCGAACCGAGTAACGATGTTCCGCCAAATAAACTTCTTAGCGTCCACATCCCTGATGTTTGATAAAGGCTCGGCTTCGACCCACTTTGTAAAATAGTCAGTGCCGACCAGCAAATATCTCTTGTTTCCAGCTGCTCTGGGGAAAGGCCCGACAATATCCAGGCCCCATTGAGCAAATGGCCAGGGACTGGTTATCGGATTAAGGATCCCCCCTGGTTGGTGAATGTTTGGGGCGAATCGCTGGCATTGGTCGCACTTCTTTACGTACTCGTGTGCTTCTCTTTGCATGTTTGGCCACCAGTAGCCTTGTGTGACAGCTCTGAGAGATAGAGATCTGCCTCCAGTGTGGCTCCCACAAATCCCCTCGTGCAGCTCTTCTAGGATAACCTCTGTCGCTTCAGGATGAATACATAGTAGATATGGTCCGGTAAAAGAGCGCTTGTATAATTTCCGATCTTCGGACAACCAGAAGCGAGGTGCCTTTCTTCGTATTTTTTCTGCCTCCAATTTATTTTCCGGCAGGAGGTCTTCCATTAAAAATAATATGATGGGATCCATCCAGCTGGGTTCCACTCGGACATGACAAACCTGGGTTAATTTTCCCCCTGGTTCCGTGGGCTTGTACAAGTCTTCTACGAGAATAATTCGAGGTAAGCTCTGTGCCGAGGAGGTTGCGAGTGTAGCTAGAGAATCTGCATGCGAATTGCTGCTTCTTGGGATGTGCAGTAGACTGAATGACTCAAATTTTAATCGCAACTGTGTAACTTGACTTAAATACTTCTGCATTCTTTCGTCCCTTGCTTCTAATTCGCCCATCACTTGACCAACGACTAACTTGGAGTCTGAAAACATCTTTACTTCTTTTCCCCCCAGCCTTTGAACCATATTCATTCCTTCCAACAGAGCTTCGTATTCGGCCTCATTATTGGTGGCTAAGAAATCCAACCTCAGCGATTTCTCTATTGTTAGTTGCTCAGGAGAGATTAGAACCAATCCCAATCCAGAACCTCTCTGGTTCGCTGCACCGTCGACATAGACTTTCCAGCATAGGGATTCCTGGAGCGAGATGACGCCAACCGGTTTTTCATCCATGTGCTGCGATGCTGGAACATTCTCTAACGAGGCTTCAGCGAATTCGGCCACCAGGTCTGCTAGGATCTGGCCTTTGACAGAGGTGCGAGGCATGTACTTGATGTCAAAAGCCCCTAGAATTGTACCCCATTTAGCTATCCTGCTTGTATAGTCAGCACTTCGGAGTACAGCCCTAATCGGGAGTTGAGTTAAGACGATGACAGAGTGTGCCTGAAAATAGTGGGGGAGTTTCCGCGTACCATGGACTACAGCCAGGATGGCCTTCTCCAATGGTAAGTAGCGCACCTCGGCTTCATGCAACGATTTGCTAACGTAATAAACCGGCCGTTGCACACCACTGTCATCCCGAATCAACACCAGACTCACAACATGGGGAGCAACGGCTATGTAGGCGAATAAGACCTCATCCTCCTGAGGACTGGACATGATCGGAGGCCGAGAAAGATATTCCTTAAGCTGCTGGAAAGCCTTAAAGCACTCCTCGGACCACTCAAATCCCCTCCACTTTCTCATCAAGAGGAAGAAAGGCCGGCACCTATCTGCTGAACGAGAGATAAAACGATTCAAAGCGGCAATCATTCCAGTAAGTTTCTGAACCCCTTTGGGATTACGAGGAGGGTGTAAGTTGTTAATCGCCTTGATTTGATCGGGATTGACTTCGATTCCTCTGTGTGTTATCATGTATCCCAGGAATTTGCCTGATCCCACGCCAAACGTGCACTTGGACGCATTTAGGCGCAACTTGTGCTTCCTCAAGATTTCGAAGATGCTTCCGAGGTCATCAACATGCTTGGACACCACCTTGCTTTTGACCACCATATCGTCTATGTAGACCTCAATGCTCTTCCCTAGTTGAGGCTCGAACATTCTCGTCATCATCCTTTGATAGGTTGATCCCGCGTTTTTTAGACCGAAGGGCATCACCTTGTAATGGTAGTTTCTGATGGGGGTAACAAATGCAGTCCTCTCCTGGTCTTCCAAGGCTAAAGGTATTTGGTGATATCCTTGGAAGGCGTCCAAGAAGCTCATCCGAGGGTGTCCCACCGTCGCGTCCACCAGCTGATCTATTCGTGGCATGGGGAATGGGTCTTTTGGACAAGACTTATTTAGATCGGTAAAATCTACACACACTCGCCACTTGCCACTCTTTTTCTTTACCACCACCGTGTTGGCCAGCCATTCAGGGTAGAACACCTCCTTGATAGCTCCTGCTTGCTTAAGCTTTCTCACCTCTTCTTTAACGGCATCGGCATGCTCCTTGGACGGACGTCGAGGTGGTTGCTTTTTCGGGATAATGGACGAATTGACATTTAAATGGTGACAGATAAAGGTTGGGTCCACCCCCGGTGCCTCGTAAGCGCTCCAGGCGAATACATCGACGTTCCTCTTTAGGAATTCTATTAATTCTTCTCTCTCGCGAGGCGGCAACTAAAACCCCACTTGGAAATACTTCTCCAGATCATCCCCTATAATGATCCTCTCTAAATCATCACATTTTACCTCCTCGGAGTTCCCGTCAATAGGCAACTCGAGAGATTTTAATTGCTATGAACTTGCCTCCGCGGCCATCAGCGATTCAGTTTCAGGTTGATGTGATATGGCCGCTACCAGGCACTGCCTAGCCATGGACTGGTTTCCGACAATCTCTCTGACCTGACCCTCGGAAGGGTATTTCACCCTCTGATGCAAAGTGGAGGAGACAGCCCCTAGTGTGTGAAGCCAAGGTCTAGCCACGATAGCCGTGTATGGAGAATAAACATCCACCACAATAAAGTCGACCTCTACTACCTCAAGACCGGTTTGCACAGGTAGCCTGATCTGACCCTTTGGCATAACGGTCCTTCCCTCGAAGCTGACTAGAGGGGAGTCATAGGCAGTCAGGTCCTCGGACTTCAACCCCAAACCTCTAAACAGGTCGGGATACATTACCTCCACGGCACTCCCTTGGTCCACCAGCACCCTCTTCACATCATACCCACCTATCCTAAGCGTAATTACCAAGGCATCATCGTGGGGTTGGATAGTTCCGACCTTGTCCTCGTCTGAGAAACCCAGAACTGGTTGTGTTTCCATCTTGATTCTTTTTGGTTCGAGCTTACTGTCATCGGATAACGACCGAGCCACAGACATCACTCTGTACGGATAGGACCCTGTTCTCCCGGGGGCAGCGAAAATGACGTTTATCGTTCCCAGGGGTGGGCCCGAGGACGCCCCCCTTCTGGAATCGAACCCAGTCTGTCCTGCTTGACTACTGGAATGCAACAGGTCCTTCAATCTTCCTTCTCGGACCAGCTGATCTAAGTGGTCCCATAAGTTCCTACAGTCCTCAGTTGTATGTCCTTGATCCTGATGATATTGGCAATAAAGGCTTTGGTTGCGCCTCATCGCGTTCCCAGCCATTTTGTTCGGCCATTTAAAGAATGGCTCGTTCTTAATTTTTTCCAAGACCTTATTGACTGGTTCTCGGAATACCGCGTTGACAGCTTGGACGTTGGAGGAATCTGACTGCCCGACAAAGTCTCTCCGTGGCCGATTGTTACTAAATCGGTCCGACCTGAAATCCCTACGCTCCTGAGGCTTAACTTTTGTTTTACCCTTTCCTTGCTGCTGGTCTTCTTCAACCCTTTTGTATTTGCTTATTCGATCCATAAGCTGACGCACACTGGTGACCGGTTTACCAGTGAGAGACTTCCTTAATCCATGCTCGGTAGGCAAGCCGCCCTTAAAAGTACTGATGGCAACATCCTCAAAATCACCATCTATTTCGTTATACGTCTCCCAATATCTGTCCGAGTACGTTTTCAGGGTTTCCCCCTCCCGCATGGACAAAGACAATAAAGAATCCAAAGGGCGAGGCACCCTACTGCATGTGATAAAACGAGAACCAAAAGCCTGAGTAAGCTCTTTAAAGGAATTTATGGAGTTGGGTTTCAACCCATCGAACCACCTCATGGCCACGGGCCCCAAACTGGAGGGAAAGACTTTACACATCAAGGCCTCGTCCCTAGAGTAGACGGCCATCTTCTGGTTGAATTGGCTTACGTGCTCCACTGGATCCGTCCGGCCGTAATAAGTGGTGAAAGTGGGTTGATGGAATCGCCGAGGAAGCTCTGCCCTTTCGATGCGATGCGTAAAGGGGGACCTAGAGATTTGATTCAACGCCTTGCTCATGGCATCATTTTCCAGCCCCTTTAGAGGTGGACTCTTACGTTTTCGCTTATGAACATTTTCCTCGTGATAGGAAAAAGGCTCACTCGACGGTATCCTAGGGTCGCGTTTGTACGTAACATCATCTTCATCATTTGAGGAAACACCAGAGCTAGAGGGAGCTCGTCGTCGATGTGCATGGCGTAGCTCCCGCTTTAAATCAGCGATTTCCCTTTGCATGGCTCTGTTACTCCGCTCCTGGGGGAAGTGATTCGCCATTTGCGGGTGACTTCCGCTAGTCTGTGTGGTATGTGGGCTACCCTCCCTATCTCTCCTACGCTCAAGATTGTGGAAGGCGTCTTGTTGATGGGAGCCCCTGGATTCCTGCTGATGGGGACCTGATCCTACCATGGTGAAACGTCGCGCTCACTATTATACAAATTCTTCCCACAGACGGCGCCAATTGTAGGGTAACAAATTGGTGCACCCAAGTCCAAAGCATGCAGGACCCGGGCCCAATAAGTCCGCTGCAATATGTATTTGTAGAGAGTGGGCTTAAGAATTAGATTTGAATGGTGAGGGCTTCGTTTTACCTATTCTTAAAAATGAACTAAAAAGTAGATTAGAAGGCCCAAAGCACACCAAGATAACTTGGAATAAGTCTGTTTTATTTAGGTCCGAGGAGGAACCCTTTTATGTTGTTCACGTTCTAGTTCTTTCTTTTCTTTTGTTTTTCCTGTTCTATTCCAAAAAGACCTCCCCCTTACAATGGAGGAGGAATGACATTATATAATCCTCTTCTAAGCATCCTATCCTTCCACTTGTCCTTCATCTAAGGTGCCCCTTGATACTTATCCCATCAGATCTTTTCCTTGGCTTCCCTGTGAGAGGTCATAGTCTTGGTAGCACTGTTCAGAGGTCTTCTCCACATAAATGCGGCCAGAAAAGTAGTTGCAGGGTATTCAATGTGGTGGTAGCAGCTTTTCTTCAGATATTTTCGGGGATCTTTTCCTTCCCAGTAAGCTCACCAAGCTTGTTTCTGTCATTGAGGATTCCAGGAGGATTATTTTAGCCACTGGAATTCCTCCTTGAACCGAGAACTTTACATCCGAGGACTATACCCTCCTCGGACAGAATCGCCGTTCCTATGTGCGAATATTTTGAAAGTAGAATGCTTTGATAACTGCCACATTGCTCGGCCCATGAGTCTTCCTCGGACCAAGCCCACGACCCAAGGTGCGTGGCTCTTGGTTATTTGTCCCCACAAGATATTTTATTATTTTATTTTATTTTATTTTAACCCATAAGGAATTGACACCTATGTCATAACATTTATATATAATATCATTATTTCAGCTACTTTTGTGTATTTACAATATAAACTTACATCGCAAGTACAATATAAACATTTTCCTTAAAAAAAATAGTAATTCTTAAAAAAAAATAAAAACAAAAATAAGCTCATACCAAACTAGTGTACTTGAGGGGAAAAAAATAAGAACAAAAAGAGGCCAACTCTAAGAATGGCAACGGGTCAGGTTCGGGGTGGGTTTTTGGATGCCCGGACCCGACCAGTGGGTCTTCCCCTGTTACTCGGACTCAGCCCGTTTAATAAACAAGTCTTTTTTTTAGCCCCAAACCTGAGCCATCGGGCATCGCGAGCTCCGACAGCCACTCTAGGGCATCCATTGCAAAACAATCTAAAAAAAAAAAGAGTTTACCTTTTAAACATAGATTCACAGAATCACAAACACAAACTCAGATTTGAGAGATGACATGAACCCCAAAAAAAAAAAAAAAAAAAAAAAATTGGAGAACTCGGTCCACCAAGGCTCTATCTCCGATCTCGGACTCCTACTCGGCCTCTCTCTATCTCAGACCACCAAGATCTCCGATGATCGGCGGGGGTTTCGTGGGGGTTGTGGAGATTTTCGTGGTGAGAGTGAGAGTGGAAACTAGAGTTGAGCTTGAGTTGAGACTTGAGATGATTGCCGATGATCTCCGATGATCGCTTGAGAGTGAGAGTGGAAACTGGAGTTGAGCTTGAGTCGCTTGAGTGCTACGGTGCCGGTGAGATTGTGAGTGAGTGTGCAAGAGTGGTGAGTTGAAGAGTGGTGAGTTGAACAGAGAGAGATGAGAGGCGGCTGAACTGCTGAAGAGATTGTGAGTGTAACTATATATATATATATATGAGGGTATTTTAGTAACTATACATATATATTAACCGGGACCTGGACCCACTTTGGGTTTTTATTTTTAAACCCCAACCCAACCTTATTTTTAATTGGACCAGGTAAAACCCGACCTATTAGGGTCGGGCTGGGCTGGGTATCCGCGAGTCGGGCAAAAATTGCCATCCCTAGCCAACTCCCCAAATTGACCGACAAAAAGAGGACAACTCTCCAAATTGACCGGACCAAATCCAAAAGCACTATTTATAGGCCTCTTGACTCTTTCTACATGAAGGTCACCAGATAGCCCATAACTTGATCCAAAAGCCGATGGTCCAGTGGGTTAATAAGCGGCCTGACCCGTTGTTAATAGACAAATAATAGAAATAAATATGGTATTGAGAATTGTGGAATAGTTTGATTATAAAAATTTTAAACCTAAAAAGTCACACCTCTCTCTCTCAGTTTTTCACATTTACTGCTTAACATCATGTCATCCAACACTTTCTTGATTCTTTAGCTTTTTTTTTTATTCACCTTTCCGGCAGGTGGCCAGAGTCACTAGTTGACTTTTTCTCATGAATCATCTCTCTTCTTACTTTTACTTTTTTTAATGTATAATTTTATTTTTCTTTGAGAAGAATAATGCCTAAACTTTTGATTGCCTTCTCTCACGCCTAATATTATTATTATTTTTTTTTGAAACTGAAACCGAACTTTCATTAAACTGAAATTGGATAACAACAGAGCACAGCAAACAGGAAAGAATGAAAAAAACAATAACAGAGCTAACACTTAGCTCTATCCAGCAGTAACACTTGCTGTATGACAGGCGGCTCAATTCCTTTCCATTGCTGAGAAGAACCCGAAGTTTTAGCTAACTTAGCCAGCTCATGCGCGGCTCTGTTGTAGTCCCTTTTCAGATGTCGCACTTTCCAGCTCCTAAAAGACCGAAGCAGCTCCAAAGAACCTTGGATGACCATCCCAATCTCACCATTGCAATTGCTCTCATTAATAGCATTAACCACCCCACAAGAGTCAGACTCCACAATAATTCGTTGAAGCTCCATCTCCAAAGCCAAACGAATCCCAACATCCACTGCAAAAGCTTCCGTAACAGCCGCCCCATAATCCCCATTCAGCACCCTACAGGCCGCAGCAACAACCATCCCTCTACTATCTCGAATAACCACACCAACAGAGGACTTACATCCAATCCCAGCCGTAGCACCATCAACATTTATCTTATAAACATCCGGAGGAGGCGCTGCCCATCCAACATCTGGTGCTTGTTGTTGTTGAACCCGACAATACAAAACAGCATTTTTGTAGTCCTCCTGTGTACGCACCGCCAGGTTCCAGATTTGAGAATGGGGACTGCTTTTAGACTCATGAACCACTTGATTTCTATTAAACCAAATAGCCCACGCAGTAACAAAGAGAGTCTCAAGGTCATTTGGAGAGCCAGTATCTAATATTTCCAAGGCTAGGTCCACAAAGCTCCTGTTCACAGCCAATAGATTTATTGGACAATCCTGCCAATTCCACCATACCTCACAAAGCTTATTACAATAAATTAAGGCATGGCTAGAGCTTTCAACAGCCTTCTCACAGAGAGGACAATCAGCCCCCACATTTAGACCTCTCTTTGCCAAATTTAGCCTAGTGGGCAGCCCATCCAAACAAGCCTTCCATGCAAAAATTCTGACTTTGGCAGGGAGCTTAAGTTGCCAAACCGTCTTCCATAAGTGAGTCCTAGAATCCCCACTTGAACACTCACCCTCCTCATAATTTTCCACAATAGGAAGCGCAATATAATATGCACTCCTAACAGTGAAGACTCCTCTTTTGTTTCCCAGCCAAATTATGTTATCTTCCGGCAAATTATAGCTGAGGGGAATGTTAAGGATGGTTTCAGCCTCAAAGGGAAGAAAAAACCTTTTAACCATCTCCACTTTCCAGTGCCTTATTTCTTCATCGATTAGCGATGACACCATTGGAAAATCACCAATATCTTGTAGGGGGGAACATACTTTATAAGTAGTGGGATTAGGCAGCCACTTGTCTTCCCAAATATGTATCATCTTCCCATTTCCAACCCTCCACCTCATACCCTTCCGAATAACCTCCAGGCTATTATAAATGCTTCTCCATGCATAAGAAGGGCAGCAACCAAGCTTTGCACCCAAAATATCACTGAAGGGGAAGTACTTGGCCTTGTAAATTCTTGCAATCAACGAGTTTGGGTTCGTCATAATACGCCATGCCTGCTTCGCAAGCATAGCTAAATTGAAGGCTTGCAGGTTGCGAAAACCCATACCACCATCTGATTTTGATTTGCACATTTTCCTCCAGCTGACCCAAGCCATTTTTGCCTCTTGATCTCTTTGACCCCACCAGAAATTCCTCTCCATTCTTTCTAGTTCTTCACAGAGTCCTTTTGGTAGTTGGAAACAACTCATAGTATAAGTAGGGATTGCCTGCGTGACTGCTTTAATCAGAATTTCCTTTCCCCCCACAGAAAGCATTTTTTCTTTCCACCCAGAGAGTTTTTTTCCAACCTTCTCCTTAATTTCTGCAAAAACCTGATTCTTTGACTTGCCTATAACTGATGGGAGCCCAAGATATTTTCCTTGCCTTAATTCTTGCATTGGCCCTAGAATCTCCAGGACTTCTCCTCTTGTTTCATCCGGGGTATTCTGGCTAAAGGTCACCGAGGACTTATCCATATTGATCTTTTGCCCCGATGCTGCCTCAAAAAGCTTCAAAATTTCAACAAACCTGCTGACCTCCCCCCTCTCAGCCTTACTGAAAAACAGGCTGTCATCCGCAAAGAATAAATGTGTGACTTTAGGGCAGCCCCTACAAATGGACACTCTATTGAGAAGATTCCTATTACTTGCGTCAGATATAAGAGCAGAGAGAGCTTCCATACAGAGAAGGAATAGATAGGAAGATAATGGATCGCCTTGTCGAAGTCCTCTGGTTGGAGAAATTCGACCATGAGCTTCCCCATTAATCAATACCGAGTATGTGACTGTTGTTATACATTTCATCACCCATCCAACCCATTTCTCATGGAAACCCAACCTCCTCATCACCTTCTCAATGAAAATCCACTCTACCCTGTCATAAGCCTTGCTCATATCAAGCTTGACTGCCATGAAGCTATCTTTCCCACTCTTTTTGTGATCCAAATAGTGCATTAACTCAAAGGCAATAAGCACATTGTCTGTGATTAACCTCTCAGGTAGAAAGGCGCTTTGATTTTCAGATATTATCTGAGGCAGCACAGTCTTAAGGCGATTTGCAAGCACTTTAGAGATCAATTTATATACAACATTACTGAGACTGATTGGGCGAAAATCCTTCATCCTGTTAGGCATTTTAACTTTTGGCACCAATGTTATATAAGTATTATTAATCTCAGATAAAGAAGCATTTGAATTTAGAACATTTAACACCATATTAGTAACATCAAACCCAACAATGTCCCAATATTTCTGGTAAAAAATGGCAGACATACCATCTGGCCCAGGTGCTTTAGTTGGATGCATTTGCCGAAGAGCTGTTCTGACTTCCTCCTCGGTAAAATCCTTGGTAAGATCACCATTCATCTCCTCTGACACCTTGGCCTGAATTAAGTTTGTTACCTCTTCCAAGCGGGACGGGTATGTGGAGGTATAAATATCTTCAAAGTAACCAATTACAGTCCTGACTATTTCCTCCTTGCTATCACACCAAACACCTTCATCATTCCACAACCCAACAATAGTATTCTTCCTTCTTCGTTCAGAGGCACGATGATGAAAATATTTTGTATTACGATCGCCCTCACCCAGCCATTGCACTCTTGATCTCTGCTGCCACCAAACCTCCTCATCATCTAACAAGAGATTAATCTCTTTTCTTAGCTTATTAATTTCAGCCCCATTTTGAAGTGCTGTGTCATCTCTTAACAGCTCACCAAGCCTTTCTTTCTTCTCTTGAATCTTCTTCGGAATCTGCTTGAAAACAGAGTTCCCCCACTTAGCAAGGCTGTTTGCACAAACTTTAAGCCCTTCACTAAAACTACTTGGATCATGGAAATTACTATTAGCATTCCAAACCTCCTCAATCAGCTCCTTGCAATCAGCTCACGCCTAATATTATTATTGTATAATTATGTTAGTGTGTGCATACAAGATCATATTACGTTGTATAAATTTTCTAAAATATTTTTTTGACTAAAAAAGGTAAATTTTCTAATATATTTTAAATAATAAGAGACATTTTATAATTTTTGTAATAAATTACAAAAGATATCATCTTATCTTTAATTAAGATATAATTTAACCTCTTCAAATATTATTTTAATTAAAATTGTTGAATTTTTGACATGTACTCTATTTTATTTTTGTATTAATAAAACTTTAAAATAATTATTATATCATTTTGGTCGTAGCTTAATTGGAGCCTGGTCAAATATCAAAAACCTTAAAACTCTTCCTTTTATGGTTCTTTGAATGGGTCTAAAAATCATGATGTAGGATAAACACTGAAAATTATAAACTTGATTTCTTCCTTTTCTATTCTTTTCATTATGAATTTATCAAATGAGACTTTTGTTTAGGTAATCGTAATTGGATAAATATTATAACTATACATTATCTGTAATCGTGTTTGACAACAGAGAAGAGGCAAAGCATGTACAATTACAGCGATACCATGACTTCACCATACAATGAAGACTCTCCAAGTAGAAGGGAGCTAGATGGGACTGGAAGAAACTTAGATTTACCACTATTCGAGCTAAGTACCATTGTTGCTGCCACAAATAACTTCTCTATAGCTAATAAGCTTGGAGAAGGTGGTTTTGGGTCAGTTTATAAGGTAGTCACCTCGAAAGAGTCCTAAAACTTGCATAACTTCATTTCATGTGTGTTAAATGCATCAACAATTCCATCCTGAATATTCAAAAGTTTCAACATAGCAGGACTGTTGTAGGTGGAATTGGGCTATTCTCATTACCTAGATAATTTACTATTGAATTTCTTTCAACGAATATGCAATATAAATAAAAGACTATCAAAATCCTCAGGACAAGGAATAGAGCAATTCAAAACTGAAGTTGCACTAATTGCTAAACTCCAACATAGAAACCTTGTCAAAATTTTAGGTTGTTGCATTCAAGGAGAAGAGAAGATGTTAATTTATGAGTACTTGCCAAACAAAAGCTTGGACTCTTTTATTTTTGGTATGCCTTCTTTTTCATTTCACATGAATTCCTAGAATGTAAAATAAAACTTAAGCACACTTTTCATCTAAATTTATGTTCTTGTCTCTTCATTTAGATGAAACAAAAAGGTCATTGTTAGACTGGGGGAAACGATGTGAGATTATTTGTGGGATTGCTCGAGGGATCTTATATCTTCATCAAGACTCAAGATTAAGAATTATTCATAGAGATTTAAAAGCCAGCAATGTTCTTCTTGACACTACATTAAATCCAAAAATTTCAGATTTTGGTATGGCTAAAATCTTTGGAGGGGATCAAATTGAAGCAAATACAAATTGCGTTGTTGGAACATAGTAAGTTGACCACAAAATGAATATATACTAATAATTTCTACCTTATTACATGACTTTAGTTGTTATCTATTTTTTGAATTAAAAGAGGGGTTTCTCTTCTTTGTTGTCATCTATTTAATATCCAATCCATATTCCTCCCCCACTTTCTTTTTTAGTTTCTTTTTTCTTGACTCACTTTCTCCTCGTGTAATAAAATTACTTCCTAGTTCCTACTTCTATTCGTTTAACTTCTTTTATCTCCTATGCTTATAGTACTACTACTACATTGTGTACATTCTCAACTATTTTTAAATCGTTTTAAAAACTGAGTGCCTCTGCTATCAATGTTGTAGTGATATTACAAATATTTTAAAAAATAATGATATTACAAATACTCCCAATTTCACAACACGCTGAAGTAACATATAACACACATCCCATGTGCCTTTGCTATCAATGTTGTAATCATGCATTATAAACACCAGCCATAAACTCATGTGATGCATAGAATTTTTCACCTTGTATGTCAAAACAGTGCAACCTGAAAGCCATAAAAAAGAATAAGAATAAAAAAGAAGAATAAAAGGTGAAGCTATATAATTCTTTTTCATCTTGTTTTACACCAAAGGTTGTTTGATACGTTGGTGAAAAATGATAGAGCTATCTTTTATCATTTTTGTTGAATAATGTGATGGCATAACATTTATTGTTCATTTTGCTGCAAACAGTGGTTACATGTCACCGGAATATGCAATGCAAGGGTTATTTTCAATAAAATCAAATGTATTTAGCTTTGGGGTGTTGCTACTAGAGATCATTACCGGCAAAAAGAATAGTACTTATTATCATGATGATCCTTCCTCAAATTTGATTGGACATGTAAGTATATGTGTGAACAAAGACTTGAAATATTAGCTTTGTTTTATTTAGCCTAATACGTTGAATATGTTGTTGGTAGGTTTGGGACCTATGGAGAGAAGACAAAGCTATGGAACTAATTGATTCATCACTTGGTGAGACATACCCCGCTAATGAAGTTTCAAGATATATTCAAATTGGGCTTTTGTGTGTGCAAGAACATGCAATAGATCGGCCAACTATGTCAACAGTTGTTTTTATGTTGGGTAATGACACACCTCTTCCGTCTCCAAAACAACCTGCATATATTTTTAAGAACACTTACAGTAGTAAAGATAGATCAACTAGTGAAGGAGCTAATTCAGTAAATGACTTAACAATTACAAGAATAGATGGTCGCTAAAGCCCCAGGTTGGTTGGAGCAATGTAATTTTCAATTGCAAGATAAGATTTAGAAGGAAATGGGGGATATTCTTTAATGAATTTTTATTGGGATATTATTATGGTGATCCATTGTCACTTCTCTTATTTGTGATAGTGGTGGAGGCTTAAAGTAAATTGATCTCCAAGGTGATAGATGAGCAATATATAAATGGGTTTACAATGCAGGTAGAATAATGACTCGATGACGATCTCACATCTTTTATTGCCATATGGTATTTTGATTTTACGTGGGAATGACCTAGGGCAACTTAACCAAATAAAAAGTGTTTTTGTTGTGTTTTGAATCCATATCTAGACTATCAAGTCTGAGATGGTTTCTATTGGAGAGATCCTAAAGATTGAAACTTTTTTTGACATTCCTAAGTGCAAGATATCTAACTTGGTTATGAAATATTTAAGACCGCCATTGGGGGCTAAAGATAAGTGCAAAGTGCCCTGAAGATCCGATTTTAGAGAGGTTGGAAAGGAGATTAGCTGGTTGGAAGAAACATTATTTATCAAGAGTACTCTTCAGCTTAACAACATATTTCCTTTCTTATTAGCATGTCATGTTGCCTAGAAAAATTACAAAGGAATTTTCTCTGGGGCAATTTAGGTAATGCTTTTAAATTTCATTTGGTAAATCAAAAGACAATGTGTGAATCAATTCAACATGGCTGATTGAGAATTAGAAGCTTAGCACATTTCAATCAGGCTTTATTTGGAAAATGACTTTGGCATTATGCAACTGAAAATAAAGTTTTATGGCACATTCACAATGATAGCTTCAAAATATGGGACTGGATGGGGTGGGTGGAACTCAAGGGTGGCATTGAAAAATTATTAGAAATGTGTGGAAAACTTTTTCAAAGTTTCTTACTTTTGAAGTTGGAAAGGGGATTGGAATATGCTTTTGGTATTATCCATGGTGTGGGGATGTGATACTTAAGGATGCATTTCTGAACCTATTTCATACTGCCCGAGCCGGAGGCTATATACTTTTATTAATTAGAGAAAGTATAGCCTAATACATAGGGAGTGTACAACGGGTATATCAACTCAAAGTCTTAAGAGTACAATTTGATCAAACGTTTATCAATAAAATAAAATAAAATAAGTGTAAAATGATCAAACAAACCTAAGAGATTGGAAAAGGAAAATAAGCCTAAAGCTAGCATCCACTCATACAAAGATTTAAAAAACAACAGTTTCAATTCCGAAATAGTCCTTTCTATATTCCAATGTCATCCAACAAGCCAATAGCTTTAGGACATCTAAACCCTAAACAAGATGAAGACTATGGTCCAAACTCTCAAGCCAACCTGAACATCAGCAAAAAGATCCAACAACACTGATTGGACGAATAAACATCACTGGCCGTGGTGGACAGAAGCTTCACTCTAGATGTTATATATAATATTATCCAACAAAACTCCAAGTTGATTACTATTTTGAAAGCTTATGTAAGCTAAAAATAGATAAACGTTTATGGTCTGTTTGGATTGAGGGGAGTAGAGTAAAGTAGAGTAGATTTAGTACAAAATTAGCTTATTTTTAGCCAACTCTACTCTACTCCCCTCCACTCTTCCTCCTTCACCCCTCCATCTAAACAGGTCATTAATATTATGATGTATATGTAACTTCTTTGTCTAGTACCCAATTTTTTTTTTTTAAACTTTTTTTATCTGAGATAAAAATTCTACTCTAACTTAATTCAAATGTATATGTGTGTGAAGTTGCTTCTTGAAGATTTGAACACTGGCTCTTCCTCTTCACCTCACAATAGCTTGTACTTGTGGAGTGAATATTACGCTAAGGATGTGTTGTGGTAAAAAAAAAAAAAAAATCATTGATATCACATTTCACATGTTCTTTTTGTGACATTACATATTTCTTGAATAAAATATAAGGTTATTAAAATTTTGAAGTCCCAAATCAGAGAAAATCTATCAAATATCGGATACATAGAATACCACCTCCCACAATAGCCACATCCTATTCTCAATATGCCCCCACCTGATTAATCAAGATATAATTATACAAAATATAAAGTGTAATTGACTTGTTTTATAATAGTATTCTTCTTATTTATTTATGGAACCAAGATAAACATATTCAGTATCCTGACAAACAGAACATATTGAATAAAAAATAATTGTCCAAATATTCAATATGTAACAATATAGACAAAATTCTACAATTTGTGAATTAAAAGTCCCCTACACTTAACTGAACTCTAAGAAAACGCCAAACCTAAGGTGTCTACATCAGATCAGATTCACCCACTATTTTTATAGATAGAATTTCATTTCACAACCCTGAACAACACAGTTACAATAAACAATGAGAATAACTTTTGCCATTCTACTCCTTGGACTTTGAGAGAGCTTTCTTCCTCTGCCCTAGTATGTGCTCGTACATGTGAGTACTGCCTGCAAAAGATCATGCCATTCTATCAATTAAAAAGTCTGCAAACGAATAAATATTATCCAACTAGATAATGACTTATTATCTTTCAAAGAAGAATGTTGAGTTCATGCCTGGAACATAGATAATGATTTATTATATAATACTTTTTCAGATTCTTGCAAGCACCTCAATTTGTTCATTGAGCACATTTTTAACAAATAGTTCATTGAAACTGCAAGTTATTTGTGGAAATTTTACCATATTTTTTCGAAGTGAGGTTCATAAGGAGTTGCCAGTAGAGGTTAAATGGAGATTACAAGCTAGAGCCCAAAAACAGAAAACAAAGGTCATAAGCTGTTTCTATTTGTATACCCTCTTGGCAAATTCATGTCATTTACTTTGATCAAGAACTACAAATATATAAGAACCTAAGTGATCTAAGCTACGTAACTAGCCATAATTTTTAATGAAACAAAATTATTGACTTAATCATCATTAGCACTCAGAACTCGATCATTAACAGCCACAATGATAATTGGGATTTTGGGAGAGTGATTCCAATGAGAGATAAAAGTGTACAAAAAGACTAATATTGACCAAAAAGTAAAAAATAGAACATGATAAGAAAATTGATGTTCAAACATGCCAAGAAAAAGATGTTGCATCCATTCCAACCCTGCACCACAGCCAAATCAAACTCACAACCCAAAAAAATAAAACAAACCCAGAATCAATAATGAAGCTACTGTTAAAAAAAATAAATACAAAAATGCAAATCTCTCGTTAAAATAATAATAAATAAATAAAATACAACAATGCAAATAAAAACTTAAGCCAGATAAAGCTACAAACCCCTTTCAAGTTTCATATTTCTAACCCCATGGCACTATTAATAACAGAGAGACACTTTTAAATGATTATATAAACTCTAATTTTGGATTGAATTATTCACATTTTGACAAGAACCAGCTATAAATTCTTTTTATTTTTTTGGTCAGTATAAATTCTAATTTTGGATGATTCCTTTTTCTGTAAAAATTTTGCTATTATGCTGATTAAATTTTTGGATCCTGCTAAGATGGTATAATGAAGCAACAGTTAAACTTATTGCCTTTCAACTCACTTTATCTGCACAACATACATGAATGCGGGATCTGATGCCAAATTTCGATGAAAGAACACTAGAAGCGCACGTGGTCACATATTCCATTTGACTTAGACCAAAAAACAAACATATAAACATAGGATATCACCATTTTCTACCACTGGTGTACTTTATTGTCATCTTATATATATAAGTTAAAAACTTATCTTAAAAAATTATATATTCAAAGAATTATATTAGAACAGAGAAGGAACCAATAAAATCTTTATAAAGTTGTGATTTCCAACTAGCTTTTGTTGACTTTAATTCCATGCGAAATTTGATTGTAATTTCTTCAATCATTTCCCTGTATTTATGTGGGTTTATTTGTAAGGGATGAGTGTGAGAGATTGGTGAAGAATCAAGCGTCAAAGATGAATCAGTGCAAGTTCGCAACTAGCTCGTGAGAAAGCAACCCGTGAAAAGGCCACGTGTGAAGCATATGACTAGAAGCTGAAGAGTCATGCCAACTTATCATTTCGCAAGTACTTCGCGAGAAAGGCCATCTCGCGAGGTACCCGCAAAATATTTTGTTTGGCAAAAAGCTAAGTTGCTTTACCAAATTCTTTACCCACACTATATATACCCTAATTACCCACGAATTGCAATGAGTGCTTTTTAGAGAGAAAACCCTAGCAAATACACTTGAAAGTTAGAGATTGTTATACTTACAATCATCTACACATTACCTCTTGATTTTCCTCTACTCCTTCCTCTCCATTTCTATATCCTTAAGAGGTTCTTAACACAAACAATTACCACACCCAATCTGAGTGTTAAGTGAAGTTTTGGTGCTGTTAGGAAGTATTGGAAGGAGTCATTTAGTGGCGGATGCAATCGGGCTGAATTGCAGGATCCAGAAAGCTAGAGAAGACAAGACTTCGAGAAGTCCGTTGGTAGTAGGAGCTTGGAGGGTTCAAGTACATGGAGTAGACTAGGTTTGGAGGGTCTTTTGTTATTGTGTACTCCAACTTTATTCTCTAGTGGATCAATTTCGACTTAGAGGGTCGAGATAACACATCTTGGTGTTATCTTATGTTTGCATCTCTCTTCCCTAATTTTTAAAATTTCATTTTATTGTTCATTGTGGTTGGATATGGCTTAGAGTAGTGTTATTGGTTTATTGCGCTTATTTACTTTTGTTCTATACTTTGTTAAGTTAGAGTAAAAACAATCTTGCCGTAATTTTTAATTTGGGGTCTAAACAAGCTCTAGTGTTTCACACTAATTTGAGCTTTCAATTGGTATCAAAGTGGGTACACTTTGTTGAATTTCAATATCCTTGTGTGATCCAAGACCCCATTTGAGATGGATAGATCTCAATCCCTCAATGCACCTCCTTACTTTGATGGGTGTAACTATGCTTTTTGGAAAGTACGTATGCGTGCTTTTGTACGTGCTATTGATGAGACGGTATGGGATTCCGTTGAAAATGGTTGGGTGAGACCTACAACAGCCAAAGCCGAATGGGATAAGGCTGCTCTTGCTTTGGAAAATGCCAATAGCAAAGCTATAAATGCTATTTTTTATGGTGTTTCTACTAATGAATTCCACAGGATATCTCATGTGAAGACCCCAAAGAGGCGTGGACCATTCTTGAGACAACCTATGAAGGAACCAAGAAGGTCAAGGACACCAAGTTTCAAATGCTCACTACTCGATTTAAGGAAGTGAAGATGAGTGACGATGAGTCATTTGATTCCTTTAATGGGAGACTCAATGTGATTGTTATTGCCAAGCTCAATCTCGGAGAGAAGATTGAAGACGCCAAAGTGGTTAGGAAAGTCTTGAGATCCTTACCTAAAAGCTTCTGGGCTAAGGTCACCGCCATTGAGAAGAGTAAAGATTTGGACGAGATCAAGATTCAAGAGCTTGTTGGCTCTCTTCAAACTTATGAGCTCGGATTTTCCTCTCACAAGTCTAGCAAATCACTTGCTCTCAAAACTATAAATGAGAGAACTGGTGATTCCTCCGATGAAGATGATGTTGAAAAGGAGGTGGCGTATCTTGCAAAGAACTTCCAGAAATTTCTTAAAATGAAGAATAATGGGAAGTCGTTTGGCAAAGGAAAATTCTCATCCTCCAAAAATGACAAAAGAGACTTCAAGAAGAAGGATGGGAAAGACTCATCATCAACTCAAGGAATCGTGTGCTAAGAATGTAATGGACATGTGCATCTAAAGAAAGAATTTCCAAACTATTTGAGAGGAAAGGGTAAAGTGTTTACAACTACCCTTAGTGACTCAGAGAGCTCAAATTCCAATGCGGAAGGAGAATGTGATAGTGATGAAAATTATTCAGCTTTCATGACGATTACCATGGTTGATTCTAGAGATGAATTGAGCGAGTTGGTTGATGAACTTGGTGTACATTTCGAACGCAAAGAAGTTGGTGTTTTGGATGATGAGGATGTGTACCTCAATGAGGGTAAAAAGAATCTTCAAGAAGTGTACGATGCGTTGCTTGAAAATTGTGGCAAATGTGCTAAGGTTGCCAAGAGTGCTATTAAGAAGATGAAGAAAATTGAAGAAGAACACAAATCCACTCTTGTTCAATTTAAGGATGCCAAATGTGAAGTAAAAGAGCTGAAGGAAGAGTTGTTGAATGCCTACTCCAAAATCAAGTTTCTCGAACTTGAATTAATTCAAGCAAATGTCAAAGTGGAGCGCATTTCCACTAAGAAACTTGACAACGTACTCTAATCTCAAAAGCCTTCAAATAACAAGACCGGTTTTGGCTACACTAGTAAAGGAAGCTCAAGTAGCGAACTAAAGAAGGAGATGAAGTTTATGTTGGCAAAGAATGTAGAAGCCCAAGGTAGAGAAGCCTAAGGTTGAGATCCCTACTGTTGAGAAGAAAGTTATTGGTCCAAAACCAAAGACAAAAGGGAAGTCATTGCCTAAGAATCAAAGGGAACCTCAAGTGAAGCATTTTTGTCATCATTGTGGTGTATGAGGGCACACAAGACCAAATTGCTTCAAACTTCAAGTTATCAAGAAGAATGCCAAAGGGAAACTAGGCTAAAGGAGAAAATGAGGGACAACTCATTGGAGATGTTGAAGAACATTTCATTATGCCTAGCTAGCTTCACCCCGAAGTTTGAGAGTTATGTCGGTCGTACCCCTCCATCTAAGGGCCTTACCCAAAATACTTGTGTGGTGTGGGTGAAGAAGGGTACTCATGCATGATTACTTACTATGTCCATGCATTAATACTTCCAATTTATTAGGGTCATAATTTCATGCATCATGACATACACATTCTTCTAGAGTCATTGCTTCGTCCTAGCATGTTTCTTTTATAGGTTTTTGTTTTGTTTACCTTGTTTTTGTTGATCTTACTTTTTGCTTTGTTTTTTAGTGTGTCAAAAAATTCAAAAACCCATAAAAAGTATAAAATCTCAAAAAGTTTAATCGCTTGTGTTGTGTATATCACATATTGAGTTTGGCCTAGTACCTTCGTACTAATGGCGTAGTGCATTTACGAGCTTAGCCTTTTTATGTATGCACATTTTTAAGTGTGAGCGAAATCTAGAAATCTACGTTTGATTGTTGTAAATAAATCTTCAAGCTTGTCATGAATGATTAGTCAATAATCTTGTTTGATCTTTATACATGCATAAACTTGTGCCTATATATCTCCTCACATTTATTTTTTATATCAAAGAGCTCTACAAACGTCAATCTCTAAAAGGAGAAAGAGCTGAAAAAATCTTGCTTCAAAGACTAATTTGACTAGGAAAAGGTGGAGCAAGTTGTATACAAAATGTATGATGCCAAAGCCAAAGGCTTATTCCTTAAAGAAATATAAAAAATTTCATGGTATCGTTGCTCAAAAATTGAGTTGTATTTGACCAAAAAGTATGAAAAATGGAAGCCAAATGAAAAGCTTTCAATCAAATGTAAACACTTTGGTGGGGGGTCATATATGTTCATTTCTACTAGTGAGATAGGTCACTTGACTTCATACTAGTTGTTTATGACTTGATTGAATTGATTATTGAAGTTTCATACTAGATTAAGGCCTAGTTCATACTTGATTCACACACACAATACACAAGACTAATGTTCAATGAATGCCTATTTCATTTGTATGATTGTACGTGTTCAAATGTGATATGTGTATACTCAAGTGCTTGATGATCAAACCCAAAAAAAAATTTGAATATTTTATTTATTTTTGAAAGTGTTTTTGTGTATTTCTTGTATTTTGAGAGTTTTTCCAAAAAGCCAAATCTGTTTTGTTGAAAACTCCTCCAGAGACATTTTCACGAGTAAGTCGCGAGAAAAGCTATCTTGCATCCTAGTCGCGAAAATGAGGAAGCAAATTTTCATTTTTTCCAAAATTTTACACAAGGAGTTTCGCGACTCTCTCGCAAGTGCTTCGCGAGGAACAGCTTCCTGCGAAACTTGCCTTATGCATTGAGGCATTTCGCGAGTAACCTGCGGGTACTTCGCGAGTAGCTATCCCGCAAAATGAGCGGATTTTCAGTTTTTAAAAGGGCAAATAGTGATAGTTTTTCAAAACTTTCTTTTTGCCTTCTCTGTGTCTTTCTCAATCCAAAACACATTTTTCACTCAAATCTCAACCAAAAGTCAAAGGATTTCAACTCTAAAACTTATCTAAGGTATGTTTTAACATCATTTAATCTTTGATTCCTTAGATTAAGCCTTAGATTCTTAGATTTCTAGAGTTGGGGTTCTTTTGAATGGGGTTGGGAAAATTTCAATTTCTGTCAAATCTTTTCAAATTTTTTATTGGGTTGTGTCCCATTGTAGTTGGTTGTGTTTTTTTTGGCCCCTAGTGGCATTTTAACATGTATTTAGGCAAGTTTTACATGTATTCATGCATTGTTTCACATATTAGTGTAGTGTGTGCACTCTAAGTGTTTGATAAAATGCCTAATGATTTTTTTTTTTCATTGTTTTGGACTCCATTGAGTACCAATTTTTGGGGATTACCATGATTATGCATGCTTAACATGTCTTGATCATTGGTTGTATGTTTTGCACACTTTGCCCCATGAGTGTTTGTTCATGGATTGCTCATGCATCACACATGCACACTACAAGCACACTTGATGCACACACTCTAATACTTGACATATTTTGCATTCATTCATGCTAGTTAAGTCTCTTTAGACCTTTAGCACTTAAAACATGTTCTTGTGTCTATGTTTGCTTGTCTATTTCCATTTTAGGACAATTTTTCCCAATTTGTTCTTGTTTATGGACTAACTTGTATCTAATCAAGTTTGTTGCCATGTTTGTGTATGGTTTGTTTGTTTGTGTGGCTATTTTGCAGATGTCCCATCGATCTTCATGCAGTAAGGAACCTTTGATTGACCTCACTTCAACTTTGATATCAAAAAGGACTCGTCAATCGTCGGGAAACTTTGACAACAAGAGATTTAGGACTCTCTTGGACTCTCAATCCTTTAACAACAATTTCAAGAATGCACCTACTGTGGTGGAAAGGATTGTGAGGTTTGACACATTGGGATCAAAGTTAGTCAAAGAATTCTACTCTAATGCATGGTTCACTGAAGTCGAATTGAAGTGTTTGGTTTGAGGAAAGGATTTTGTCATCACTCCGGACTATCTAACAAAGATCCTTCGCATCAATCATTTGGAAAATGTAGACACTTCTCCATATGATGATAGACTAGCACTCGTTGCTGAGATCTTTGAAACTTTAGGAGCGCATCATGAAGTCTCTTTTATGGGCATCTCCATTGGGACTTTGAAATTCAAGCCAGAGATGAAGGCTCTCACCTTGATTATGTTCACCAACTTGTACCCTCTGTCCAACACAGGTTTCATTAACCTTGGAAGAGCACAATTCCTATGTGATCTAATTAAGGGAGCTCAAAGAGATATTTGTGCTTACATTTTTTAGACCATGGGAAAAATAGCAGGGAGATCAGTTGCAAGAACATGTCTACCCTTCTGCAGCCTTGTTATGAAGATCATGACTCTCAAGGTTATTTGTCCTTCGAAAGATGGAACAGTCTTACCTCGTCAAGGACCGATCTCCTTGCACTCTCTCTAAATGAGCAAGGGTCATTCATCTGTTGAAAGGGCAAAGAAGAGTCATTCTAAGCCTCCAAAGAGCGAATCCTCCCATCATGCATCTCCTATTAGGATGAGCTCAACTGCTCCTAGTGTCTCCAAACTTCCCGAGACAACTTCTCCTCACACTCCCGAGCCTCATTCTTCTAGCACTCAGCCAGGACCATCTACTCCTCATCTGAATAGGTTGATAACGTTGATGGAGGGTCTACATGAGTGCATTTCTAGACTTGCCAATGTCATGTACTCTCACAATAATCATGTTCAGCTTTGCTTGACCACAATTGAGACACAATTGGATAAGATTCAATGCAAGCTTGAGGAGAGCCTTTACCTATTCATGCTAAAAAGGGGGAGAACACTTACTGTGAATATTATGACTATAGCATAGAGTAAGGGGGAAAGCATCACATGGAAAGGAGGTGTGCATATTGAAAGGGGGAGATTAGTGGGCTCAAAAGGAGGAAGCTAACCTATAGCCACACATCTTTTGGATAGTCTAACCGTTTTTGGCTAGTCTAGTTTACATTTATTTACAGTTCTTTATTTAAAGCTTTCAAGTACTTTAGTTTAAAAAGTAGTTTTGTCTTTAGTACTTTTTGTATCTTTGCTTTTTATAGCCGTTTTGTGATGCTTTTAGTTATCTATTGCTTCTCGCGTTAGTTTCTTCATACATCATGTGGTTTGTTGGACATGCAATTGATTTTTGCATTGCTCTTAATTGCATTGCGTGTTCGGATGATCATTTACTCGTTAAATGTTCATTGTGGTCATTTCTAGTGACTATTTACGTATGATCAAGTTATGCTATATGTTTACATATCTTGTGTTTATCTTGATCGCATTTTACTTGTTTTTTATACATGCCTTGTGTTCTACTTGTCTCGTGCTTAATGAAGTTTATTTGTTATGTACAAGTATTTTAGGATACAGGTGTATATGGTTTAAGTGCTTCACAGCTTTTAGATTTAGGTGTGAGTGAGTTTTGCCTATGTTCCCAAACTCACGTTTAAGTCTAGATTCTGTTTAGGGGTTTTATCACGGAATAGCTAAAGGGGGAGATTGTAAAGTTGTGATTACCAACTAGCCTTTGTTGGCTTTAATTCCGTGCCAAATTGGATCGTAATTTCTTTAATCAATGCCCTATATTTATGTGTGTTTATTTGTAACGGATGAGTGTGAGAGATTGGTGAAGAATCAAGAGTCAAAGATGAATCAGTGCAAGTTCGCGACTAGCTCGTGAGAAAGCAACTCACGAAAAGGCCACGTGTGAAGCACATGACTAGAAGCTAAAAAGTCACGCCAGCTTGTCATTTCGCAAGTACTTTGCAAGAAAGGCCATCTCGCAAGGTACCTGTGAAACATTTTGTTTGGCAAAAAGTTAAGTTGCTTTACCAAATTCTTTACCAAGTTAAGTTGCTTTACCAAAAAGTAAGGAGTACTTTTCAGAGAGAAAACCCTAGCAAATGCACTTGAGAGTTAGAGATTGTTATACGCACAATCATCTACACATTACCTATTGGTTTTCCTCTACTCCTACCTCTCCATCTTTACATCCTTGAGAGGTTCTTAGCCCAAACGCTTACCACACCTAATCTGAGTGTTAAGTAAAGTTTTGGTGCTATTGGGAAGCATTGGAAGGAGCCATTTAGTGGCGGATGCAATCGGGCTGAATTGCGAGATCCGGAAAGCTAGAGAAGACAAAACTCCGAGAAGTCCGTTGGTAACAGGAGCTTGGAAGGCTCAAGTACATGGGGTAGACTAGGCTTGGAAGATCTTTTGTTATTCGTGTGCTCCAACTTTATTATCTAGTGGATCAATTTCAACTTGGAGGGTTGCAGAGAGGTTTTTTCGCCGAGTTCTTCGGTTTCCTCTTCAATAACACGTCTTGGTATTATCTTGTGTTTGCATTTCTCTTTCCTACTCTTTAAGCTTTCATTTTATTGTTTATTGTGGTTGGATATGGCTTAGAGTAGTGTTATTTTATTACGCTTATTTACTCTTATTCCGCACTTTGTTAAGTTAAAGTAAAAGCAATCTAGATGTAATTTTTAATTTGGGGTCTAAACAAGCTCTAGTGTTTCACACTAATTTGAGCTTTCAATCTCAAATGCATACCTCTCCAACAATTATCTCAAAGTCCTACATGAAAATTCATAGATTCCCTCATCATTCACAACCACCGTATGAATATTATTATTAACAAAATCCAAAAATGATGACACCATTACTAAGGCAGAAATTAAGCAAACAAAAACAAATTCATTGTTTTACCTAATGAACTTCTTCTGTGTTGGATCAATCACATTGTCACCATCAAGTAGAAGAAGACTCCCAATACAATTAGCCATCTGAAAAACCTGAGGATGCTTTTAAATCTCAACTATCTTCAGTATTTTATTTTCTCTGTCATACCAAACAAGATAGCCATAGGTACAATATTTATGGCACTCCTTCAGCAAAATCTCCTTGCCATTCATGAAAATCAATAAAGGATTACAGTACTCAAAACTCGAACCCACTACACCTTGTTCAATTTTATAAATCCGAGTCCAAGAACTCGCTTCCCCATATTCTTTCATCAACCAAACATCATTATACATCTTCTCAGCAAGCGCAATGAAACAAAGCTGTCCTTCCAATACTTCCAAACGGGTCTCCCTCTTTGTAACAAACTGGGATAATTGAAGTGTCGCTGTACTTCCTGATCAACGGATTTCAAATTGGGATATCATTTTGAAAGTCATTAGGATCGCTGGAATATAACTGGCACTCAACAAATGGATAAATCTTGACACCTTTGATAAAGGTATTATGAATGCAAACTAAACCCTTGCAATAATCCACTATGCTGGTCTAATCATATCCACTGTGTAGTGGCTGGAAAAGTCTCGAGGTTTTGCCAAAGTGATTGTCATCGGGAAAATGGATGGAGGACCAATCAATTCTAGCTACGTCAGGAAAATGGACGGAGAATCAATCAATGCCGGCTACTTCTTGCTCAAAGATGAGTGTACGATCTCTGTTGGACTTAATGGAGCAGTGGAGGTGCATATTGATGAAATCTTGATTGTTGATTAAGGTGTAGCATCGCTTGGAAATGCAGAGGAAGCGTAGGAGAGATTTCATCGGCAAGTCGGAGAGTATGTTGATGATTATCTCATACGGAAGATGAGACATCTCCAAGGACCAAGGGGACGGTAGTTTTGCTGGTTAGAGCTTAGGATTTCTTTTACATGCAGGCCTATTATTACGTTTATAGTTTATTACGTTTACGTTTTAGTTTCAAAATTTTGTTATTAACTATAGATCCTCAATACTAGTAAGGATTATTTATATATATATATATATATATATATATTTAGAGAGAGAGAGAGAGAGAGAGAGAGAGAGGTCATGTGTTAGGACTCTGATTAGGTTGCATCTATTATAAGGAGCTGCTATGACTATGAGGTGCAGTGGAGTGTGTCGCTGTGTTGCTGCTATGCTGACGGCAAGGCAGTGGATGCTTGTACTTACAGAGAGGCAGGGGACACTTGTACGGAGTTAGTTACAAGTTAGTTGGTTAGTTGTTGATGCATTGAGAGTTGTACTTAGTTAATTAGTTAAGTTGTGAGTGTTGTACTTAGTGAGTAGGATATAAAGTTTAGTAGTGATTGTAATGAGGATTGATTAATGAATAATACATTGAATAGCCATTTCTTGAAATGCTCTTGGAGGCTGATTCTCTCGAAGAATCAATGGAGGCTTAGTTCCCTCAAAGAACTACTAGATTGAGAGTAATAGAAATTAAGGTCATTTGATTCCTATTATTTTGGTATCAGAGCTGGTTCAATTATGGTGCAAGAAACTAGATACTTCCTTATGAGTGAAACTATTTCACTAGTTCAGCAAAGATTGGATGATCATGCCTCTGCCATGGAAATGATTTCAAGAAGGTTGGAAGCATTGGATAACAACATCAGAGGATTGCAAGCTATGTTTGAAGAGAGACTTCTAGCAATGCAACAATGAGATGATCAACAAGAAGGTCCTACTCCTCAACGATAAATTCATCCTAAAGCAGAGATGCTGCCACGCCATCCACATCCAAGACCTGAGGTAGGTGCTCTAATTCCTAAGCCTATCAGGTTAGAGTTCCCTAGGTTTAGTGGAGGTGATCCTTCTGCTTGGATCTTTAGGGATGTGCAATTCTTTCGCTATTATGAAATACCTGAGGAGGAAAGGATTTTGAATGCTTCGTATCATCTTGATGATAGGGCATTAATTTGGTTCCAAGATTGTGAAAGATCTTTGGATTCTTGGGAAACTTTTGTTTGGGCCATTCAAGTCAAGTTTGGACCTTCATCATATGATGATCCTATGGAAACCTTGACTAAGTTGAAGCAAAGCACCACAGTGGCTGCTTATAAGAGTCAATTTGAGATGTTAAGTAATAGAATCAGAAACTTACCAAGTCTAATAAGCTCAGTTGCTTCCTAAGTGGGCTGAAGGATGAAATTAGATTGGCAATGAGGATGCAAAATCCAAGAACTTTGAGTGTTGCTTTTGGTTTAGCCAAGATTCAGGAAGAGTATTTGTTCACTTGCAAGAAGGTTTATAGGCCATTCCATGAGTCTAGCAGGATTAATTGGCAAGAACCACCAATGAACAAGTATGACAGTAAGGTTGAATCTTCAGCAAGAGTGCCTATACAAAAGATCACATCAACTCAGATGGAAGAGAGAAGGAAGAAGGGCCTTTGTTATTATTGTGATGAGAAATGGTAGCCTAAACATAAGTGTAAAGGTCTCAAACTATTCGTGATAGATGAATTACAAGAGGTCAATCAAGTGGAAATTGTGGAAGTGGATGTTACTACAGATTTTCAGTTGGATCAAGCTGATATCACCTTGTATGCATTGTTGGGCAGTCCTTCTCCAGGAACTATGAGGGTGTTGGGTCAAATTAGAGGGCATTAGGTGGTGATTCTTTTGGATATTGGTAGCTGTCACAATTTCCTTGATGCTGTTCTGGTTAAGACTTTACAATTGGTTGTGGACTCTACTAGAATCTTAGAGGTTAAGGTAGCTAATGGAGATTTAATTAAAACAAAAGGGGAATGTAAAGACCTACTGCTTAAAATGCAAGGCAATGAATTTATAGTGAATTTGAATGTTTTGACTCTAGGGGGCTATGATGTGATGTTGGGAACTCAATGGCTTTGTACTCTTGGCCTTGATTCCTATTACTCTCAATCTAGTAGTTCTTCAAGGGAACTAGGCCTCCATTGATTCTTCGAGGGAATCAGCCTCCAATAGCATTTCAAGAAATGGCTATTCAATGTATTATTCATCAATCAATCCTCATTACAATCAATAGTGAACTTTATATCCAACTCACTAACTAACAAAGTACAACACTCACAGCTTAACTAATTAACTAAGTGCAACTCTCAATGCATTAACAACTAACCAACTAACTTGTAACTAACTCTGTACAAGTGTCCCTTGCCTCTCTGTAAGGACAAGCATCCACCGCCCTGCCCTCAGCATAGTAGCAACACAGCAACACACTCCACTGCACCACACAGCAACACACTCCATTGCACCTCATAGCCACAACAACTCCTTATAATAGATGCACCCTAATCAGAGTCCTAAAATCATGTTAATGGATATCCTTATGGAAATTGTTAATAAATCATAATAGAAAAATTTTGACACCACTTAAGTGGGAAAAATAAAAAGATGTCAATAACATATATTGTTTTATCATTCTCCCAATAAAATGTTTCTAAAAATAGCTCCTAAACCAATGCCCCTAGGCCATTAGTGTATATATATTCTTTACTGTTATTTTGAATTTACAATCATAATAATTATGTATGTAAACCTGTAAAATAGAATATAAATGTGTTGAAATATTTTATTCTGATAGCTGTCAATCAAAACAGAAAATTTTAATAAAATGTATATTATGTTCTTTATTACATTACCATACTTCGTAGCATAATTTTTCTTTCTTATTTAAGTAAAATCATTTTATCCCTCTTTCACTACTTGCATTATACACTACACTTTTACTTTTCTTGTATGAAAATTATTACAACAGAAAAAAGGACTATGCTTAATACTTCTAAGAAAATGGTATAATGTAGAAGTTCGGCCAAAATTGGGTTTTACCCCTTTCAGCCAAACTTTTCAGCAAAATGCCCTCTGTTTGAAACTATTTAGGAATATGCCCCTGTTTTGAAACTCGATTTTTAGAAAATCGAGTTTCAATGTAAAACTCGATTCTTCGACAATCGAGTTATAGCGAAATTAAATTTTAAAAAAAAAATTTGTGGAACTTGAGTTCCACTTGAATATTTTCAAGGAACTCGAGTTCCACACTAAAAACTCGAGTTCCTTGAATGGAACTCGAGTTCCACAATTTTTTTTTTAAAGTTTAATTCCGTTATAACTCGATTTTCTAAAAATCGAGTTTTACATTGAAACTCAAATTTTAGAAAATTGAGTTTCAAAACAGAGGCATATCCCTAAATAGTTTCAGACAGGGGACATTTTGCTGGAAAGTTTGGCTGAAAGGGGTATTTTGCCATTTTGGCCGTAGAAGTTCTAATGAAATCGATGTGGTTTCCTTTACAACCATAGCTTATTTGGGAGAGAGGATTAGAAGGCAATAATATGGAATTATAAATTTTTAAAGAATATTTTTGTCCATTCTCTTGTTTAAGGGTTCAAGAGCATTAGTATTAGTGTAGACATTTTGCTAAAATGCTATATTTATCATCAAAATATAGCAAAAGTGGGCTGCATCAGTGAAGCAAAACCCTTTTTTTTTTGCTACTAAGCTACAGTGCATAGCCATCTTGGCTGTACACTGTAAGATGGTTAAAAAAAAAAAAATTTATTAAAAGATATATTATTTTATTGTGTTAGTGGTAATGATTGTTATTTATTGTAGTAAATATAGTATTTTATTGTGTTGTTTATATTATTTTATTGTGTTGAATGCTAAAATAAAACCATTGATGTTAGGTATTTTGTAAAGTAAGGTGGTAAAATAGATAAAGTAGCTTTTTGTAGTGTCAAATTGCCAAATTTTTGGTACCACCAATGTTGATGCTCTAATAGGAGAGAGAGAAATTAAACCCACATTCTATTCTATTCTATTATAAATTCAATTTTATAATTCCAATAAAATGATCCGTCATCACTTAACTTATTTGTGATTGTAATGGAGGCTTAAATTAGATTAATCTCCAAGGTGATTGATGAGTACTATATGAATGGGTATATTGTGTAGAATAATTGACTTTAATGATAATCTCACATTCTTTATTTTCAGATGGTATTTTAATTTTACATAGGAATGACATAGGGCAACTTGACCATTTAAAATCTGTCTTGAAGCCATGTTTGGACTAAAAATCAAGTCTGAGATGGTTTCTGTTGGAGACATTCTAAAAATTGAAACTTTTGTCGATATACTTATAAGTGCAAGATATCTAATATGGTTATTAAATATTTAAGACCACCATTGGAGGCTAAATATAAGTCCAAAGCGTTATGAGATCTGATTTTAGAGAGGATGAAAAGGAGATTAGTGTGTTGGAAGAAGATTTATTCATGAAAGGTGATAGGCCAAAAACGAATTGACCTATTGTGATGAATTAATTGATTAATTAGTCAAGATTATTAATTAATCAAATTAACATACAAACGCGTGGTAGCACAAACAAATCACCAATTAAACTAAGTGTAGCGGAAAATAAATTAACACGGTGATTTGTTTATGAATGGAGAAAACTAACACGGCAAAAACTTCACCGGGTGATTTTAAGGTCACCACTCCCGAGAATCCACTATTATCACAACAAGCGGTTACAAGTAAAGGAATCCCAGTACCTTATATCAACCTACAGTTGAACCCTTACCCCAATACCCAATTGGATTTTTTCTGTAGTGACAATCTCTCCTTTTGATGCACAGCTCCCAGTACGTGACTAACCAATTGCGCGGATCCCAGTACACGACTTCAATCACCAACTAGAGAAGGTTGTTGGCTGCAAAGTTTTTCAGTTCATCCACGATGAAGATCAAGAAGATGCTTGGTCACAAAACCCTATGGTGCACAAACACAGCAACTTCTTCACAAGAACGATGAACTAGGGTAAATTCTGTCTCCAGTCACAATTTTCTTGAACAAACTTTGCTCAACACTTGTGCAACTTGTGTCACCTTTGACGGCCCTTAAAATAATCCTTTTATATGTTTAGGGTTGTGAAAAAAGAAAGCCCAAACACATAATCACGGATTAGAGTCAAAACAGAACTAAAATTCTATTTTTAATAAATCTCGACAGATGGCTAGCTGTCATGCTTTAATGACAGACACTTTTCAGCTTGAATCTTGGGCAGATTTGCATGGTTTCAACACTTGATCTTGAAACACAGTTTCTTGAAGTATTAAACACATCCTAGATTTACTCAAATACAAGTAAAATGTGTTTTGTCAAAGGATTAGCCAATTACACAAAATAGCGACATATGTTCCTAACAAGTGAATCATGTATGTCCTAACAAAAATAATATAGGAAATAATTTATTTTGGACTACCGTATTCTCAAAAAGATCAAAATAAATTATATAGAATATGGAATATTTTCATGTTTGTTTGCTTTGGCATAAATTGAAACAACTATAAAAGGTAAAAGAAAATATAATAACGCATATAAAAAAAAAAAAAAAAAATTTAACTATATACGTAAATTAGTTGAAATAATCAAATTTTTGTGAACACACTAAAGTAATATGTTGATATTTTAATTATATCAGTCTTCACAATTTACATTTCCTAAATCCTTATAATGACATGTCGTGTGTGTGTTTTAAAGACCCAAAATGTAGTAGCCTAAAATCTATGTAATTAAATAGAGTATTAATGAGGAAAATGGATTTATTTTCATATATAAATTATTTATAGGTGGAGTATCAATTATTTGAGCAAAATAAATGTTTGTAATTATTTTTTGAATTGAAATATGACATTCTTGCTCAAATTGAGTTACTTTGGCCAAAAAAAAAAAAAAAAAAAAATTCAAAAGTCAAGCAAATATAATAACATAATAATACAAAAAATAATTGTGTGATTAAATTAGTGGAAATAATATATATATATATATATATTTGTAATTTTGCTTAAGCAATTTTTTTTTATTTTTTTTTATTGGATACTAAAGCAATTGATATAGTTCTCGATAAATACCTCAATAGTTCCAATATTTACCTAGAACTATATATCAATTTCTAACCATATGGAGCCATCATCGCGTATAGGATAGCAGTGAATGACGCTTAAGCTTAATAGGGGTCACCACTCCCCGTCCTAATGAATAAAAAAATATTCATATTCTTAATTATATCAATTCTGGCAATATTTTCTCTATTTATGATAACATATAATATAATTTAAGTCGATTTCCTAAACACTACAACACATAATTATAAATGGTTTTTATTGACCTAAAAAAAAGCAAATAATAGAGTCCTTATTTATGTGGTGAGTTACTCTAAAGTATATTAAGTTCATTTAGGGCATGAATGATAACGTTGTAACTAGTATGAGAGCAAGTGGGTGAATTTAAATTGAGTTTCCTATCACTATAGGTTTGCAATGATAAGCATTGAGTGCATATCTCTTTCCATAAGTGATGTATGAGTTAACTAGATCGATTTAAGAGGTTTTCCATTGGTATGGATTAGATTAGGTGCATATCTTTGTCGTGATGCTCTCCAAAGGCATTCAAATAAGTAGTAATAAAACAGAGTAAATGGAATGAAATTTAGTAAAAGTGGAAACAAATATTAAGGGATGGTAAGAATTGATGGTCAAGAGATACAAAAGAGGTAGAACTTTCTTTATCTTGGACTAATAATTTATAAAGATGGAGAGATCGAAGAGGATGTGAATTATAGGATAATAAAAGTAGGGTGGATGAAGTGGAGAAGTGCATTGAGAGTATTGTGTGATCAAAGATTCCCTATTAAGTTAAAAGGAAAATTTTATAAGATTGCTATAAGACCAGCTATGCTCTATGGTATTGAATATTGGGCAATTAAGAATCAACATATTCATAAAATAGGTATAGCTTAAATGAAAGATATGAAGACTAATAAGTGGAAACACACAAAAAGATATGATTCAAATTGAGAAAATATGCTTAATGATAGGGGTGGCTCTTCTTGATGAAAAAATGAGTGAAAGTCGCTTGAGATGATTTGGTCAAATGCTGTGGATATAGCAATTAGTTGAAAGGGTGAAATTGTTCAAGTTGAGAGAATGAAAAATGTAGAGGAAAACCAAAAATAACATTAGTAGAAGTAGATAGTTAAAAAATACATATAAATTAAGTAACAGAGACTATGACTTCGGATAGAATAAAATAGAGGAAAAAAGTATATACGTGACTGACCCTAATTAATCTCGTTGAAGATCCTTAATCGACCCCAAAAATAAGGGACTAAGACTTTGTTATTGTTGTAAAATATATATATATATATTTATATATAATGTACAATGCATTGCAGGGGACCTTAGTAGTTAATGTAAAAGATATGGGAAAAACTCATCAAATCGTGGTATTGAATAGCTTTTGACCCACATTTAATCCTAACACAAATCTATTGATTATATGTTTTGATTCCAAAATTTGTCACACATTTATAAGAACTAATGTAAGTAAAAAATAAAAAATAAAAAAATAAAAAAATAAACTTTTTTCTCATCCAACTTTTAATTTCGTCGGTTAAAATCATATATATATATATATATATATATTTTAAAGAGTATTAGAATTGGAATCTCATTATATTTCCAATAGAATCATTTAGGTTTAAATCTTCTCCCTTTTAATTATCGAATTGAAAAAAAAAAAAAAAAAAAGGAAAACAAAAACACTCTGAGTGCAGTAGATGGATATAATTGATACGTAATATCTGACAAAGTAAAAAGTTGGTCAATTGATGGGCCAATATTTGAGAAGAACATAGTTCACGAGGAAATCGAAATGGGAAAGCTGAAATACGTTACATGCATCAAATAAGACAAACATGCAAGTGTGTGAGGACTATATTGTGAAATTTCATAAATTTTTACTATTCTGAAAAAAAAAAATGTGAAACAAAACAAACTAAAAGTAAACCAAAATTATACTAAAAAAAAAAGAAATATATATATCGCGTAATGTCCACTCTCCCTTCCTAAGCTTTTTTTTAACCTAAAAAAATTATGATAGGTTGTTAAATTAATAGAAATATTAAACTATATTATTGAGACTTGAAAGAGTTGAAATTGATTAAATAATTATTTTTATCAGTTACGGATAGGGGTGACAATTCGTGTTCGCGGGTTGAGTTCGTGTCTTGTCAAGCCACGAGTATTCGGCTATATGGATTGATCCGAATCTGACCTCAAGAATCCTCAACCCTATACATGTGTGTTTTATCAATGAGAGAAAGACAGAATAATGGAAAGCAATAAGAATTGAATTTGCCGGGGAGCGTGTGTTTATATGTGTGAGAGATTCTGGTGGGTTTGATTATTATTAGTACATGAATTTTTTTTTTTTTTACTTTTTTTTTTTTATACAACTTTGAGATTATATTAAGACCAAAATATATCATGGATTTGTACTCCCAGTACTAGAACTACTATTACAGCATTACCAAAGAAACTATAATTTTTTTGACCATATTGCTAGGACAAAAAGGTAAACTATGTCGGATTTGGACTTTTGAGGTGCTTTTCTTTCATCCAAAATCAAGTGTCTCTTGGTGTAGCTGGTTGATGTTTTTTAATGACAGTTGATGGAATTTCTTTCAAAAATGATTACCAACTTATCCATCGATATCCCAATATAAGTAAAACAAAACAAGAAAAAATAAAATAAAATAAAAAGGCCTAAATTCTAAAGACTTTAACTTTAATATTATTATTAGTATTTTTTATGAAAATTTAGAAAGATTTTTTGAAAGAATCTAAACAAATACAACATCTGTTGCCAACTCAGCTGTACAAGACTGGGAAAAACCAGCCAATTTTTCGCAAGCAACTCTGTTCATACTTCATATCTTTGACTACATATATTAGGTTTTTTTTTAGAAGATACATACATAGTAGTTGGACACATTAAATAGAAGCAATCATTCGACCGAAATTATAATTCATGGTTTGGCCCCATGAGACTATTTTTATTTTTCGGACAAATTGTACTCCACCAATCTCAATGCAACACTTGTGTTGCTCTGTCTCTCTCTTGGGTGTGTGGAAAAACTATATTGCAAATTTTATTATATAGTTATATATATAACATTTACAAATTGATGTGATAATGAGTGTGATGGGTGAATTTAAAAAAAAGACAATTAAAGAAATTTCAAATTAGTTTTTTAGGACTCTTTTTTTGAGGAAAAGTTTTTTTGAGACTGATAACACATTAGTTTGTAAATGTGATATAATAACATTTTTATGAAAAATAAATTCTCTGTCACATTTTTTGTATTCCAGCTTACACTTCACCAATTGAGTTATGCTACCTACTTGGCTTCTTTTTTTGGCATTAAATTTTTTTTTTTAAGGAAAGTGAAATAATACTTAGCAAGTTGTGATTAGTAGGATATAAAATGGACTAAAAAGAATGTAATTGAGGATTAATTTGTGTTCGCTACTTCACCATTTTTTTCACATATATAAATAAATAAATATATATATATTTATTTATATATAAAAGCAGTCTGCATCTATAAGAGTGTGCACTAAAATGTAAATCCTATCTTAACATGTCACATGCCCCTCAACTTTTCCACAAATAATATTAAAAAAATAAATGAAAATGCGTGGCCAAATGTCCCATTAATCTTCAGTCATGCTATTCGATTTTGGATCAAAATCCTAATAACCAAGATTATTATGGAGTCCAAATAATTTTACTTTACACCAAAAAAAGTCATCTTAAGGTTCACACAAGAGAAGGCGCATTATTGTAGTCATGACCAAAACTTCCGCTCTCTCCATGGTGACAACACCTCCATGGCCTAAGGTTCATGTACCAATCCCATCTCTATTTCCATCCCTATCCCTAAATTATCTTACAATTTTTGTGTGTAAATTAAAAATTCAAGTCTTCATATCATTAAAAATATGTATTGCTCATAGGTGATTAAAAGTGCAGCCACATGACACTGATAGAGGTCTATGGCCGCAAGGCTCTTAACAACTGGTTTAGACGTATAGTTGTGGTTATGGCATATCCCAAATGTCACTGATAATGTAATCTTTCTCAATTATTAATTTTGTGTAGTTCAGTAGTATAGTTTGCTCTATTTTATTAGGATTTTATTAGGATTCTATGTTGGATCCTCTTCACAAGAATGTGACACCGGTCAAGACCGACCCATTGCTCCGATTCACTGAAGAAGAAAGCACTAGAAATTTAAAAGGCCTATATGGTTTGAAAATGATAGGGGTATGCAAAAAATCGACAAACCCAAAAAACCGGCCAAAACTGACCAAACCGTTGCCAAATTTTCAGTTCGGTTTGGGTTTGGTTTTGAATTTTTAAAACCGAAAATATTCGGTTTGATTTTCGGTGGCAGGTTTGAATGCACCGAACCGACCGAAACCGAACCGAATCATAATAATATATTTTATATTAAATATACAATATATAATATTTGGGCCTCGAGCCTCCCATACATATTTGGGCTTGCCATACATATTTGGCCTATTCATTTTTTTTTTTAAACGATTTGGGCCTTTCTTTTTTTCTTATATATGATCTGGCTTTTTCTTGTTTTTGATAGGAATTAATGAATCATAGGAATAGGATGATCTGGCCTTTTGTCCTTTTCCGTGTTATCATTTTATTTTTAGAATAAGTAACTATAATTAAACTAATTACTAATTAGATATCTAATTAACCTAATTAAACTTAATCTAATTTAACTATAAAAAAAAAAATTTAAAAACCCTACCCACAGCCCACACATTTTTACTCTCACTCTCACTCTCACAGCCTCCATTCTCCAGCCCTCCATTCTCACTGCTCCACATGCCGCCTTCACACGTTGGCCTTCCTACGCTGGCCTCCACACGCCGGCCTTCCTACACTGGCCTAATCTTTTCATTCTCACGGTGACCCTCTCTCTCTCTCTTTAATTTCTCCATAATTTCCTCTCTTTTTTTATTTATTTATTTATTTTTTATATTTTGGGTTTGTTTTATATTGAATCAATGCTATTTTTTCAATTTTTATATGCAAATAAAGTTAGGGTTTTAAAAAAACCCATGTGCTTAGCTGCTTGTGCTGGTTGGTTTCTTTATTAAAGATTAGATGAGAAGCCATTGGAGATCAGAAGAAGTGCTACCACTCTTTTTGCTTGGATTTAGTTTGCTGGGTCTATATTTTGAGTTTGTTCTTTGTTTCTTTTCTCTGGATCAATTTCTTTATTTTTTTTCTTTGTTTGCTTTCTTAGAAAATAGATGAGATAAGGAAACCGAAAAAACCGACCGAAACCGACTGAAACCGAAATCCAACTGAAACCGATTGATTTTCAATTACTTTGGTTGGTTTCGGTTGAGAACTTCACAAACCAAAAATTTCGGTTTCAGTTGGCCAACACTTAAAAAACCGACCGAACCGAACCAATTACACCCCTATTTTCATTGAAATGGAAGCCTGGTTTTTATTTGTAGAAATCAAGAGGAGGCAATTCTGGCTTTAAATGTAAAACGTGACCCTAAACTAAGATAAGAAAAACCGAAGCGTAAGGGTCTGTTTGGTTGGAGGAGTGGATTACAAACAAGTGGATGTTGTTTGGTAACCAAAAAAAAAAAAAAATTTATATGTATGATGTGTTAATTTTTATACAGTATTATTTAATGAGTACAAATAAATGATTTCTTTCATATTATGTAACAAAGACATAAGAATTAATTTATATAAACTAAAATTTTCATTCAATCTCACATATAATTTATGTATGATCCATTTATATTTTATGTAAAGTTGTTATTTACAACTAGTTTGTGTTGGCTTTAATTCCGTGCCAAATTTTATTGTAATTTTGTTCAATCATGTTTACCCTGTATTTTATGTGAGATTTTATTGTAAGCGTTGTGTGTGAGCGAGAGTGTGAAGACTCAAGCTATTATTGAAGACCAAGTGGATTTTGCGAAAGGATATCTCGCAAAGTAAGCCACGTGTAGAGCACATGACTGGAATGCAAAGAGTCATGATAGCTAGTTTTTGCGAGTAATTCGCGGGTAAGGCCTTCCCGCAAAATACCCCCGAAACATTTTGTTTTGCTATTTTGTCATATGTGCTCCACCATGTCTTCACCCACACTATATATACCCTCATTACCCACATATTGTAAGGAGTGCTTTTCAGAGAAAAAACCCTAGCATACACACTTGAGAGTTAGAGATTGTCATACCCACAATCATCTACACATTCCGTTGTGGTTTTCCTCTACTTCTACCTCTCTATATCCAAATCCTTGAGAGGTTGATAGCTCAAACACTTACCACACCCAATCTGAGTGTAAAGTGAGGTTTCGGTACTGCTGGAAAGTATTGGAAAAAGCCAATCGTTGGCGGATGCAATCAGGCTGAATTGCGTGATCTGAGAAAGGTAAAGAAGACAAGGCTTTGTTAAGTCAGTTGGTAGCAGGAGCTTGGAGGGCTCGAGTACATGGGGTAGACTAGGCTTGGAGAGTCTTTTATTATTCATGTACTCCAACTTATTCTCTAGTGGATTGATTTATCGCTTGGAGGGCCGTGGAAAGGTTTTTCGCCGAGTTCTTCAGTTTCCTCTTTAATAACACGTCTCGGTGTTATCTGTGTTTGCATCATTCTTCCCTACTCTTTTAGCTTTCATTTTATTGTTGATATTTCATGAATATGGCTTAGAGTAGTTTTATTGTTTGTTCGCTCGCATTTACTCTATTCCGCACTTAGTTTAAGTTAGAGTAAAAACAACCGAGCCGTAACTTTTAATTGGAGATCTAAACAAGCTCTTGTGTATTCACACAATTTCGAGCTTTCAATTGGTATCAAAGCGGGTGCACTTGTTGTGGTTTCATTACCTAAGTGTGATCCTAGACCCCTTGGCTTGCTATGGATAGTGCTATGGCAAAGGCCAACATGAAGCATAGTTCATGTGTTTATGATAATGACTCTATGAGCATCTTTAGAGATTGTCCTAGCAATGAGCTTTTAGAGTTATTCAAATCTAAGAAACATGCTAGAATTTTTGTACACATGTTGAAATCTTTAGAGCATAGGAATCATGATATTCATAATAGCTTGTGTGAGTCGAATTCCTTAATTGCCAAATATAAGAGAAGGAATAGACATTTATGTGATAAACTTGAAGGTTTGAAAAGAAAGCTTCACTCATCTATGAATGAAGTAAAGGAAGATGAGTCTTGCTTTAATGGTCAAGAATGCTTATCTCATGCTTGTCTTTTTGTTCATACCGCATTGAAAGTGTTTAATTCGTGTTTGTGGTATCTTGACAGCGGTTGTTCAAGGCACATGACCGGAGATAAAACACTATTCAAAACTTTTAAGGAGAAGGAAGACAGTTTTGTGACTTTTGGAGATGGTAGCCACTCACAAGTTCTTGGAAAGGGAACCATTGCTATTCCGGGACTTCCCTTGTTGACCGATGTTCTTTACATCAAAGGATTGAAAGTGAATTTGCTGAGTATCACCCAAATATGCGATGAAGACTTCCTAGTTCAATTCTTAAAGAAAGGTTGTCTAATCCTCAATGAAGAAGGTGTTCAAGTCTTGAAGGGACTTAGGACCACCGACAATTGCTATGGTGTTATTCCCAAGCCAAGCATATCATGTCGGAGTGCCCAAGTAAATCTTTTGGAGTTATGGCATCAACGGTTTGGGCATGCAAACTACAAGCAAGTGGCAAAGGTCTCGAAGCTTGAAGCAGTGATTGGTTTGCCAAAGTTTGGAAAGATTAAGAAGAATGTTTGTGGTCCATGTCAATTGGGAAAACAAACTAAATCAACCCATCCAAAAGTAAATGTAGTTGCTACCTCTCGTGCTTTGGAGTTACTTCATGTGGATCTAATGGGGCCAACGAGAACGGAAAGTATGGGTGGAAAACGATACATCATGGTGGTGGTTGATGATTTCTCAAGATACTCTTGGGTGGAATTCATTAGAGAGAAGTCGGAGGCATGTGACAAGATGGAAAGGTTATGCAAGAGGCTACAAAATGAAAAGGGAGTTCCCATAGTCAAAATCAAGAGTGATCATGGGAAGGAGTTTAAAAATGCAAAATTTGAAGCGTTTTACAATGAACACGGTATCAAAAAGGAATTCTCCGCTCCAAAGACTCCATAACAGAATGGGGTGGTTGAAAAAAAAGAACCGAGTGATCTAAGAGATGGCGAGAGTAATGCTTCTCAACAAAAACATTCCACAGAAGTTTTAGGCTGAAGCGGTGAACACATCGTGCCACATTGGGAATAGGATTTTCTTTCGAGTAGGAACAAAGAAGACATTGTATGAGATTTGGAGGGAAAAGAAGCCGAAGGTGAAATACTTCCTAGTATTTGGAAGCAAATGTTATATTCTCAATGATAGGGAGAGTCTTGGGAAGTTTAATGCTAAGAGTGACGAAGGGATCTTCCTAGGATACACCACAAATAGCCAGGCATATAAAGTGTACAATAAGCACACTAAGACGATGATGGAATCGATAAATGTGGTCGTAGATGACACCATCTCGGAAAAGGATGTTGATGAGGATGGCGAAGCACCAAGCCTTAAGAAGAATGAAGGTGATGATAACATGTCTCAAAGTGATGATGGTGAGAGAGAATCACTGGAAAAGAAGTTTACACCTCCTACATCAAGAAGGGAGACTAGATCAACACAAAGGTCTTCAAGCCCACTCACCCCTTCGGAAGTTCAACCTCCAATTTCACGTGATGGGAAACCCTCCACTTCCAAGAAACCATCATCAAGAGTAACTCTCAATCATCCCATAAGCAACATCATTGGTGATTTAGATGAGGGACTTCGTTTGAGAAGAGGATCGAGCTATAGTGTAAATCATGTGACATATAATTGCTATCTTGCTTAATTTGAACCCAAGAAAGTGGAAGAAGCCTTGAAAGATGATAATTGGGTAGAATCCATGCATAAGAGTACATCAATTTGTTAGAAATGATGTATGGGAGTTGGTACCAAGGCCTAAGGATACACATGTAATAGGCACCAAGTGGATCTTTAAGAACTAGACTGATGAAGATGGTGAAGTTGTCCAAAACAAGTCTAGATTGGTGCTCAAGGATATACTCAAGTTGAAGGCGTAGACTTTGATGAGTCATTTTCTCTAGTAGTAAGACTAAAGTCAATCCGAATTATTCTCTCCATAGCCTATATTATGAACTTTAAGCTATACCAAATGGATGTGAATAGTGCATTTTTTAACGGACTTTTGAACAAAGAAGTGTTTGTTGAGCAACCAAAGGGGTTTCAAGACCCTCACTTTCCGAACCATGTGCTAAGATTGAAGAAAGGATTACATGGGTTGAAGCAAGCACCAAGAGCATGATATGATCACCTCACCACATACCTTTTGGATCATGGTTTCAAGAGAGGTAAAGTCGATCAAACACTCTTTGTTAAAAGAGATAAGAAATCTCTCCTTATTGCTCAAGTATATGTGAATGACATTGTCTTTGGATCCACAATTGATCACATTGCTCAAGAATTTTCGGAAGAAATGAAAAAGGAATTTGAAATGAGCATGGTGGGGGAGCTAAACTACTTCCTAGGGCTTCAAGTGAAACAATGGAAATATGGGATATTTATTTCTCAAGAGAAGTATGCCAAAAATCTTGTAAAGAGATTCGGCTTAGACTCCAAGAAGCACTCATCCACTCCTATGAGTTCCTCGATAAAACTAAGCCTCGATCCAGCCAGTGTGGAAGTAGATCCAACACTCTATCGGAGCATGATCGGTAGTCTTCTCTACCTCACGGCGAGTAGGCCGGACATCGCTTTTAATGTAGGGGTATGTGCTCAATTTTAGGTAGCATCCAAAGAGTCCCACTTGACAGCGGTCAAACAAATTATCCGTTATATCAATGGCACATCCGACTATGGAATTTTGGTATTTAAGAGACTCAAATGAGTGCTTAGCTGGATATTCGGATGCTGACTGGGCCGGGTGCGTCCATGATAGGAAGAGCACCTCAGGCGGTTGTTTTTACCTTGGAAATAACTTGGTGTCGTGCATGAGCAAAAAGAAAAATTTAGTCTCTCTATCAACAGCTGAAGTTGAATACATCGCAGCAGGGAGTTGTTGTGCGCAACTATTGTGGATGAAGAAGCTCTTACATGATTATGGAATCACTCAAGACACTATGTGTGTGTTCTGTGATAACACGAGTGCCATAAACCTGTCAAAAAATCCAGTTCAACACTCAAAATCGAAACATATTGAGATTCAGTACCACTTCATTCGAGATTTAGTGGAGAACAAGATTATGTGGCTGGAGTTTATCGACACCGACAACCAAAAGGCAGACATATTTACCAAACCTCTTGATGGTCCACGGTTTGAGTCTCTCCGTAAGACCATCAGTGTCGGTATCATCCCTTGACGTCTATCTCTTGTGTGACCTTATGTTGTTCATTGTTGCATACTTGCTTTATAGGTCTAACTTGTGTGGTTAGATGGTTTCTTTTTCAAGTTTGTTTTGTACTTGTTGTTTTTGTTGATCTTACTTTTCATGTTTTGTTTTTGAGTGTGTTAAAAAATTCAAAAACCATAAAAAGTGAAAAAATCTGCAAAAAGTTTGATCGCTTATGTTGTGTATATCACATGAGAGTTTGGCCTAGTACCTTCGTACTAATGGCGTAGTGCATTTACGAGCTTAGCTTGTTATGTATGCACATTTTCTAAGTGTGAGCGACATCTAGAAATCTATGTTTTGATTGTTGTAAATCGATCTTCAAGCTTGTCATGAATGATTGATCAATAGACTTGCTTGATCTTGATACATGCGTAGACTTGTGCCTATATATCTCCTCACATTTTTTCTTTTTCAAGAGCTCTGCAAATGTCAATCTCGAAAAGAGAATTTTGAGCTGAAAAAGTCATCGTACATACTAGTATTTGACTAGGAAAAAGGGAAAGCAATTTGTACTAAAATGTATGGTGCCAAAGCCAAAGGCAAAATTGTCAAAGTTCATTCAAAATCTTTATGGCATCGATTCTCAAAAATTTGAGTTGTTTTGATCAAAAGTATGTAAAATGGAAGCATGTCAAAAAGCTTTCAATCAAGTGTAATCACATTGGTAAGGGGTCATATATGTTCATTTCTACAAGTGAGATAGGTCACTTGACTTCGTACTAGTCGTGTATGACTTGATTGAATTGATCATTGAAGCTTCATACTAGACTATAGACTAGTTCATACTTGATCCACACACACAACACACAAGTCTATTGTTCAATGAATGCTTATTTCATTTGTGTGATTGTACTTGTTCAAATGTGATGTGTATACTTAATTGCTTGTCGATCAAACCCAAAAAGATTTTTGAGTATTTTATATGTTTTTAAAAGTGTTTTTATGCTTTCGTGTATTGATTTTTTGTTCATATTGCTTATTTCATGTTTTTAACAAAAAACTCCTTCAGAGGCATTTTTGCGAGAAGCTTCGCAAGTAAGCTCTTCCCACGAAAATGAGGTTGGCAAAAATTGAAAACACAAGATTTCAGACAGAAACTTTCACGGCTGTCTCGCGAGATAATCTATCCTGCGAAAAGTTCTGTGCTTCAGTGGCATTTTTCACGAGTAATTTCGTTAGAAGCTAACCCATGAAAAACGCGCGTTTTTAGTTTTTAAAGGGTTGATAATGACAGTTTTTCAAATTTACACTCTTTGCCTCCCTAGAGCCTCTCTCAACCCTAAACCTATTTTCTCTCAAAAACCCAACAAAAACTCAAGTAAAATCTTCTCAAAGTCTTCTCTAAGGTATGTTTGATCATTCTTTTCTCTTTAATTCCTTAGATTAAGCCTTAGATTCTAGGTTTTCATGAGTTTGGTATATTTTTGAAAGGGTTGAGAAACTTTAAGTTTTGTACAAAAAATTTTCAATTTCTTGATTGGGCTCTGTCCCATTTGCTTTGTTTGTGTTGGTCCCTTGTGGCATTTTAACATGTATTTAGGCAAGATTTACACATGGTCATGCATTACTTACATGTTAGTTGTGTTGGTACATACCAAGTGTTTGATAAAATGCCTAGATGACATTTTGGTGTTATTTTGGATTTTGATGAGTACCAAACTTTGGAGATTACCATGATTATGCATGTTTATCATGTTTTGATCATTGGTTGTGTGTTTTACACACTTTGACCCAAATGTGCTTAGTCATGCCTTGATCATGCATCACATATGCACACCACATGCACACTTGATGCACACACTTGTTCACTTGACATGTTTTGCATATCACTCATACTAGATAAGTATTGTTACATGTTTAGCACTCATAACATGTTCTTGTGTTCTTGTTTTGTGTTTTGCACTTGTCTCTTTGTGTTTGTGATTGTTTTTGCAGATGTCTCCTTTCAAGAAATCAGCTGTGAAAGGAAGTAGTAGCAAAAGAAAGGAACCGGTGATTGATCTTGATAGCTTCACTCCAAAGTCAAAGAAGACTCAAGGCCTGTTAGGATGAGGGTGTTTTTGGATCATATCACTCAGTTTTCATAACTGAGTTCTCAAAACACGTGGGTCCCACAAAAAAATTCTTGTTTGGCTTAGTTTTCAACCATTGTTTCCATCACTCAAAACTCAAAAATTTGAGTTAGAGTGATGGAAATAGAAAATAAGAAATAGGTGTTTTCAAAAATTGAGATACATAACTCAATGGCACCAACGTAAATTTTCGAACTCTGTGGAGCCCACAGCTTCTGTGTTGTCAAATCCACCAGTTTCCTCTTTTCTTTTGCTTTTTTTGTTTTTTTTGTTTTTTTTTTTGTTTTTTGTTTTTTTTTTCTCTCTACTTCTTTCTTTCTTCTTCATACCCACTCCACCACCAACATTTTTGTATTCTTCTTCTTCATTCATTCTTTTTCTTTCTTTCTTTCTTCTTCTACTAAGTTCCACTAGCTTCCTTTTTTTTCTTTTTTTGCTTTTTCTCTACTTCTTACTTTCTTCTTCATACTACCTCCTCCACCACCAATAACATTTTTTTTCTTCTTCTTCTTCATCAGACCCACTCCACCACCAACGGTTTTTTTTTTTTTTTTTTTTAATCTTCTTCTTCCTGGTTTTGTCTTTCTTTCTTTTCTTCTTTTTCTTTCTTTCTTTCTTCTTCAGACCCACTCACCATGTTCATCCACGCATAAATATATACCCAGAAACAAAAACCCACTCCTCATTTTCATGATTTTGGTCTTCGATCTAAGGATTCCTAGGTTTCGATTTGGGTTTTCTGTGTTTGTGGGTTTGAGTAGGCAATTTTGGATCATCGATCTGAAGATTTTGTGTTGGTGTGTTTGGGTTTTCTGTGTTTGTAGTTGTGGTTTGAAGCTTGGGCTGTGATGGAGGTGGGTTTGTGTGGTTGGTGGTGGTATTGATGATTGGAAAGTTTTTCTTTTTGTGGTTGTAGCTGATTGTTGGATTTTCTTTTGGTTGAGATTTTTTTTTTTTTTTAAATTTTTTTTTTATATAGTTTTGTGGCTGTTGGTGGTGTTGACAGTGGTGGGTTTTGAGTTTGCCATTGATGGTAGGGATGGACTTAGGAGAATATGAAAGAGGGGAAAAGAAAATTAACGTGGGTAGCAACCATAACCCCTGTGTAGTGTCAGTGGGGTGGGTTCCACCATTTTGGCAAAAAGTGGATTTCAAAGTTGAGATATGTGACTGAGTTTTGTAACCAAAGAACGATTTTGGAGTTTTGAGTGATAGTGGAGTTTGGGTTATGAGTGATGAGATTTGAGTTAGAGTTATGAGTTATAAGTATTGAGTTATGAAAATTGAGTCATGACTAAACCAAACGGGCCTTCGATCATCGACAGGGTTCTATGATGTTGAAAAATTCAGATCATATGCAGCATTTCAAGCCTTTGAGAGCTATTTCAAAGATGCCCCCTTGTTGGTTGAAAGGGTAGTTGAGCAAGTGTCTCTTCTTGATACGAACATTCCGAAATGGTTCGCCACATCGAACTAATTGTTGGTATTTCTCAAATCCCAAGGGACGATGTTAAGGAAGAAGGTGGGGACACGCAGGAAGAGATAGTCCGGTTTACTTCAGCCTAGAGGGCTTTGCACAACCCTCTTCCCAAGCACGTGCACGGGCACCCGATTGCCTTGATCATCTCATTGCACAGGTTGAGCAGATGTATGGTATGCTTGAATCTCATGTGCAGAACACCTCGACTCAATTTATATACATCGAAGGACAGATCACTGCACTCTCATCTCAGATTGATGATATGATGATGGAGCAGCAGCAGCAACAACAAGAAGGCTCCGAATCTGAGTTTAAGCAGTTCTAGCCTCTTTGGCCATTCTGGACAAAAAGGGGGAGAAAGTTTGAGGGGGAGATGCACAGTTTGAGGGGGAGCATAGCATAGCATTTCATAGATATTGGTTTATTTTGATGGTGGTATAATAGTTTACTTTTGTTTTAGTAGTCTACTTTCTTTTACCTTTATAGTTTTTATAACTCTTGGATATTTACATTGCTTTCTTTTAAAGCTTTAAAGTACTTTAGTTTAAAACTTCAGTTTATCTTTAGTACTTTGTTTATGTATCCATGCTTTATAGCTCTTTAAAGTACTTTTAGATTAATGCATACATTATCTTTAGTACTACACACTTGTGCCCTTGTTGGATCTTGTATCCTTGATGCAAATACCTTAGTGTTTTGCATTGATTGTGTGTTGGACATGCAATTCATTTTTGTGTTGCTCTTAATTGCATTGCGTGTCTGAATGATCATTTACTAGCTAAATGTTCACTGTAGTCATTCTTTAATGACTGTTCTTGTTTGATAAAGTTACGCTTCATAGTTTATATCTTGTTATTTACCTTGATCGTATTTTACTTGTTCCTATATGTACCTTGTATTCAACTTGTCATAAGCTTAATGAAAGTTTTGTTTGTGTGCGAGTGTTTCAGGATACAGGTGTATATGGTGCAAGTGCTTCACAGCTTCTAAAATTAGGTGTGAGTGAGTTTTGCCATTGTTCCCAAACTCACGTTTAAGTCTAGAGTCTGTTTTAGGGATTTTGTCATGAAATAGCCAAAGGGGGAGATTGTAAAGTTGTTATTTACAACTATTTTGTGTTGGCTTTAATTGCATGCCAAATTTGATTGTAATTTTGTTCAATCATGTTTACCCTGTATTTTATGTGGGATTTTATTGTAAGGGTTGTATGTGAGAGAGAGTGTGAAGACTCAAGCTATTGTTGAAGACCAAGTGGATTTCACAAGAAGATATCCCGCAAAGTAAGCCACGTGCAGAGCACATGACTAGAATGCGAAGAGTCATGACAACTAGTTTTCGTGAGTAATTCGCGGGTAAGGCCTTCCCGCGAAATACATGCGAAACATTATGTTTTGCTATTTTGTCATATGTGCTCCATCATGTTTTCACCCACACTATATATACCCTCATTATCCACATATTGTAAAGAGTGCTTTTCAGAGAGAAAACCCTAGCATACACACTTGAAAGTTAGAGATTGTCATACCCACAATCATCTACACATTCCCCTGTGGTTTTCCTCTACTCCTACCTCACTATATCCAAATCCTTGAGAGGTTGATAATTCAAACACTTACCACACCCAATCTGAGTGTAAAGTGAGGTTTCGGTGCTGCTGGGAAGCATTGGAAGAAGCCAATCGTTGGCAGATGCAATCGAGCTGAATTGCGTGATTTGAAAAAGCTAGAGAAGACTAGGTTTCGTTAAGTCAGTTGGTAGCAGGAGTTTGGAGGGCTCGAGTATATGGGGTAGACTAAGCTTGGAGGGTCTTTTGTTATTCGTGTACTCGAACTTATTTTCTAATGGATCGATTTATTGCTTGGAGGGCGACGGAGAGGTTTCTCGCTGAGTTTTTCAGTTTTCTCTTCGATAACACGTCTCGGTGTTATCTGTGTTTGCATCCTTACTCCCTACTCTTTTAACTTTCATTTTATTGTTGATATTTGATGAATATGGCTTAGAGTAGTTTTATTGTTTGTTCGCTCGCATTTACTCTATTCCGCATTTAGTTTAAGTTAGAGTAAAAGCAACCGAGCTGTAACTTTTAATTGGGGGTCTAAACAAGCTCTTGTGTATTCACACAGTTTCGAGCTTTCATTTTAATTAATTGTTTGTTTAGATTCAACAAAAAAGATAATAGAATAAAGTGTTATAATTTTAATATTGTTCCATGTCTAGAATTATCTATATTATTATTACCACAACCAAGAAATATTGAGAAAGTCATATTACTACTCATATTTGAAGCTTGGTGTGCTCCTCATGTCATGGTCTTTGTTTATATGTTTGCAGTTTATATTTTTAATGGTTATTGATGGGAAAATTAAGACTTGGTTGTACAATATGTATGTGTTCAACTAGTATTAGTTCTAAGTGTGTGTATATATAACTTTTGGGAGTTTTGCTTTATTAATTTAATAATTGTGAATTACTTTGTAAGTTTCAGTAACTACACACTTATAGTGAGTTGTTGACAATATAAGCACATATTTCTGATATTAATAGTTTATAAAAATCTCTCCTAGCAACCCAATAATGCTCTATGTTATACTACACTTCTAAACTATGGAAAGTATAGAAATTAAATATCTCTTACCATTGTATTTTATTTTATTATGACCATTCATTTTTTTTTTTAAATGCTATCTTGCAAAATGTCTATAAAATGCATATTATTAACTCAATTTCTTATTTCTAAATTTCATTAGATATTATTATCAATAACTTTCCCGTGCATCGCATGGGTTGGCAACTAGTTATGAAATATAGCCAAAACTTGCCAGTCAACCCGAAAGTCCATTATAACCAGCAAAGCCCATTTACGTATTAAAATCCAAAATCACTCAAATCACAATAAATAAAAAAAAAAAAAAAAAATACCAACCAAAAATTAAAAAATAAAAACCCAATAAACATCAAGCCCATAATGTCTCTCTCAACTAACATTAGAAAAATCTAAAATCATGCTAGGCCCATAAATATATATATATATTTATATTTATATTTTTAAGGGGAAAGCCCCATAAAAAACTTTACACATTTAAATCTCAAAATCCAAAACACCACTCTAAAACCAAACTTTAAGGGCATGTTTGGTTGGTTGAAAAACTCACCGTTTTTTTTTTTTTCATTTTTAGTTTTTAGTGGGTCTCACCACTAAAAAACTGGGTTTAGTTTTAGCATTTGCATTCAGTTTAATTTTTAGTATTCTAAAAGTTGGATTGGAATACAAAAAATGAATACTACTTTTCAGCATTTTTTTTTTTAATGAAAATACTAATATAGTGGCATATTTGTACATATTGTGAAACAAAAAGTTTTTTTTTTTTTTTTATAGTGAATTGATGTGTGTGATTGAGAAAAGTTACTTTTTTTTTTTAGATAGAAAACAATATAATGACCAAACCTAGGTATGATGTATTGTATACTCAAATTATGTATTCAAAACAACTTACCAAACACTGCCAAATGTGAAAATATTTGCTTTTTTCTATATTCAAATTCAGGATTTGAATATAGAATAAAGAAAATGAAAAGTGGATACACCACTTTTTGAAACCAAATAGGCCTAAGTAACACAATTGTATTAATAAACCCAAATCTTAGTTAAACAAAAACAAAAAAATATATATATAAAAAAAAAAGCCTGAATTCTAAAGACTTTAACTTTAATATTATTATTAGTATTTTTTATGGAAATTTAGAAAGATTTTTTGAAAGCATCTAAATAGATACAACATCTGTTGCCAATTCAGCAACACAAGACTTAGCAAAACCAATCAATTTATTACAAGCAACTCTATTGATATACTTTGGTTTTTTTTTTTTTTTTTTTGAATGACCACGTAGTAGTTGGAAACATATTCATAGTTTGGCCCTGATAGACTAAATTTATTTTTTTTTTCAATTTTTATCAACATGAGACAAAATTTCTAATTCAACGAAAAATTCTCAATGAATGATGAATCATAATCTTCCTTCCCACAAATTATACGCACCAATCTCTCGGAGTGACACCTTTGTTCCTTCCTCTCTCTCTCTCTGTTTTTTTATTTTATTTTTTAATTTTATGTGGACACTTGCAAATTTTTGTGATATTGAGTATGTTGGGTGGATTTCAAAAAAGACAATTAACGAATTTTTAAATAAATTTTTTAGAATTGATAACACTGTAAATGTTAAATAATAAAATTTATAGAAAAAGTAAATTCCATGTCACACTTTTTGTTTTCCAATTTACACTTCACCAATTGTGTTATGCCACCTATTTGATTTTTTTTTTTTTTTTTGCATATATATATATATAAATATATATTAGAGTAACAAAATGAATACAAGATATTTGATTGGTTTAGTTTGTTGAGTGAGCTTTTTATCCATATCCTTAATTAACATGTACAAAGTACAAACACAATAACAAAGAATGCTTAAAACAAGATTACACAATCATAATTATTTTTATTTGTGCAATTGCGGTGGATATATATCATCGGAGTATGCAGTGGAAGGATTATATTCTACCAAATCAGATGTCTTTAGCTATGGTGTCTTAATACTAGAGATAATTAGTGGCAAGAGAAACAACCACTATCATGTTGAAAGTCCCTGCCTAAATTTGATTGGACATGTACGTAAAATATATTATCATTTGGTTTTGATTTGATGCACTTCACCTTGGTAGTACTCTAAGATTATACTATTAATTTTTCAAGTTTGGGACTTATGGGAGGAAGGAAAATCCTTGGATATAGTTGATTCGTCATTGGGTCAAGCATATCCTCCTCATCAAGTTTCAAGATGTATTCATATTGGGCTCTTATGTGTGCAAGAACAAGCAATAGATTGACCAAGCATGGCAGAAATTTTATTCATGTTGGGAAATGAAACAAGTCTTCCCCCTCCTAACAAGCCAGCATTTATCAACAGAAAAAATATAAATTATGGTCTAGATTCATCAAGTTCTATAGGAGCAACTGCTTCACTTAATGACTTAACATTTTCTGTGTTTGAAGCTAGTTAAAGTCTGCACTTTTTAGTTGAACTACATTTTTCATAGTTGAGGAACTACAATGCACGTATGATCGATCGTTAGATTTTATTATAAGGTTCCAAAATTTTCTTTTAAAATTTAAATTTGGAGTATTGCAGTTGATGACGTGAGAAATGCTGAGAGAATTTGCAAAGTTAAGTTACGTTACCAAATTGTGCTATCAATTAAAACCAAATGACTTTCTAAAAAAAAAAAAAAAAAAAAAAAAAAAATTTAAAACCAAATGATCATTGAAAATTTTAAGGAAAAATTGAAAAAATCTAAGCGTCAAACTGGAATTCACTAGCGTAAGGACCTAAAGATCTTGCGGCCCAAGCCCACTTAGAACAGTGAGTTGTACAGTTCAATTTTGGCCCAAATCAATAAAATTTGTAAGAGAGGGAAACAAACAACAAGTGGGGACTCTGCCTAAGGATGTAGATAGAGAAGAAAATGTTAATTTTATAGAATAGAAGAGGATATATCCCTCTACGAGCTTGCCCTAGGAGGCTACAATTATACAAAAAGCTACATTGTTCACTCTCCTCCCTCCCTGTTCTTCTTGTCTCTGTTTAGTACTTCTCCTTTTTTTTTTAGGTAATTGTGTTTCCGATCCCTTTTTTTGTAAACCCCCTTTTTCTTATGTACTTCTCTTTTCCTTATATCTCAACCATCCATTCCTACCTAACTCATTTCCTCTCATGACACTTGTCTTTTTCTATATTTGAAGAAGATGGTGGAAGGAGCTTGCTTAGCTGTGACTTGCACTGATCAGGTCACTTCCACATTAATGCAGCTGCTAAAGCTGTTGCCCACCATTTAATGCGAAGGCGACAGGCTACTCCAAGCCAGAAACTTCCCCTAGCAATAACCACTGGCTCTCCCTCTCACTCTCCAAACTCTCGCTCCCATTTAGAATCCCTTGGAGTACTTTGACTCATCTCCTCCTTTCCTCAGGCGTCTTTCCTCCCTGGGCCCATGGACTGTGACATTCCCACAGTCATACTGCAACTCTTCAGATTCATCCTCGGTCCTCGGGCACCCATAACTAGTATATTTTAGAGTTAGAAGTATAGTTCTATCCTTTTTACGAAAGAAAATAAAAATATTTATCATGAATGCATTTTACTTTTATTTTTAATATTCTGTTTATTTCAACGACAATATTTTTCTAGAAAATAAGTAATTTATTCAAAAAATATATTTTCTATAAAACTATATCATTTTCCTATGTTTGGTAGAGTGGATTTTAGGGAGGATGAAAAAAAAAAAAAAAAAAAAAAAAGGGAAGGGAAAACTTTTTGGAGGGTGTTTGGTTGGTAGGGGGATAGAGGAAAATGATGGTGGGAGCCCAGGTGTTTTCTCTTGAAACCCACCAAAAGGTTTTCTTCTCAAAATGGGGAGAAAACTGGGTGGGGGGAATTCTGATGGGTGAATGACAAAAATGCATATGTGCAAGTTGCACATGGGTTTCAATACGTTGCTTTTTTTTTTTTTGCTTTTTTTTTTTCATTCTTTTTTTTTTTTCTTTTGCTTTCCTGGACATTGCCTCTTCCCCTTTTTTTTTTTTTTTTTTTGATTTCTTGAGGTCGTGGGCATGACAGTGTTTGTTTTATTTTTGTTTTATTTATTTATTTATTTGTTTAGATGTGATTTTTTTTTTCTGGACATTTTTTTTTATTTTTTAATAAATTTGGGTGATTATATATATATTTGGTTATTTGTCACTTTTTTGTTTTAATTGGGCATCAGTATTCTAACAAGGATATATGATTAAATTTATACAATTTTACTTTTTCCATCACTCCACTTTTTCACTCCCAATCAAATAAGAAGGAGAGAAATTAAAATATTTTCTATCCTCCCACTTTTTCTAACTTCCCATTTTTAGCTCGTTGTGAGATAGAGTCTATTTTCAAAAAAAATTGGTGGAAAACAATCTCTTAAAGTAAGACATACCTTTTCTGTTGAACAAAATAGTTTTTTCATCTTTTCTTTTTTTAGGAAAATTATTGTATAGTCCCTTCCTCTTATAGATGGGTGGATCCCACCCACTATGGGGCCCACCTCTCTGTGAGAGAGAGGGAGCATACTCCTAGAGTATGCAATAAAAACTCTTCTATTTATGCGATCAACATTAGAAAATACGGAAAACAATCTTTATATAAGGTTTTTGATCGAAACAAACAGATCTCAAACAACAAAATCATTATCATCTTCTTCATTTTTATTGACAAAAAAGTAAATATTCGCATTCCTTTTGTTTTGTCGGTTTTTTTTTTTTTTTTTTTGGGAGAAACTCACTTCTATGGTTGAAATTAATTTTTTTTAAAGAAAATTTTTCTTTGCTAGATTGTGACTTTCGAAATAGTTCAAAAAAAAATTTATTGTCATTTGAAAAGTACAGAAAGCGATACACATTATAATTCCAAAATTTGCTTAATGCAGTATAGACTTTTTTTATTTTATGAAAATAAAGTATAAAAATTGCACTAAAGTCACCCCTTATAAGGACCCTTATAATTAAGATCAAGATAATTAAACAACAAAAGGAAAATGACACCTTAACCCTCCAATCACGGTGTTTGCACCACGATAACGTTGTTGACATTAGAGGGTTTAGGATTTAATGACCTCCCAATATCCACCCGTCGGCCATCACTCAACTTCCACCCAATGTCAACGTTGTTGGCATTGGGTATATGCTCTTTGCAATTTGATTGTCATAATTAATACATCCATTAACTAACTCATCTAAAATTCTTATATCCTTCTTTTGCAGTCTTTTACCGTTTACGTTGATAATAGGCAAAACTATTGCTATGTTTGGATGTTGGGGGAAGGAGGGGGAGTAGAGTAAAGTGAGGGAGAGTAATTTAATTAGCTTGTTTGGATTTTTTTAAGGAAGGAGAGGGAGGGATTTGGAGGGATTTGGACTACTTCTAACTCCTCATTTTTAATTTCCTCAAATTGGAGAGATTTGGAGGGAGAGTGAAGCACAAAAATACTTGACCAAATGAATTATCAAATTTACCCTTACCATATTAACAAAATTACAAATGAAAAAACTAATTATTCCCCTCCCCCTTACATAATTTTTAAAAACATCCAAACAAGGTAGAGGATAACCATTCCCTTCTACTCTTCTCTCCACTACTCTCCTTCCCTCTACTCCCCTCTACTCTTCTCGCTCTCAAAACTTCCAAACATAGCATATATTACTAGTTCCTAAAGTTTATCCTATGAGTATGATTTGTCCCTTAAGTTTCAAGTAAGCACAATTGGTCTCTTAAGTTTTAAAAATTAGTAGTATAAATTATTTTGTTAACAATATGACATTTTTTAATGAAAAAATTACAAAAGTTATTTTACACATTATAAAACTATTAATATCAAAATATTGAAATACTGAGTAATACCAAATTAAAATCTGAAATCCAAAATCCCGATTTGATAACTGAAACCTCAAATTTTTGTTGCATTCACTTTTGATATATTAATGAAGAGAAGATCCATATCCCTCTGATCATTGGCTGGATATGCATGGTTTGAGCACTAGATCGTAGGCCACGCCCAGTTTGAACACATTCTTTTTGTCACCTTCAAAGTTTCAGTTTCCATCGACTTCGTGTTCAAACGTTTATTTGCTTTTATATATTGACAAAATCTATCACAAATACTATTTCAAGTTTATTTCTTTTGTTATAACTGGATAGGTAATGCGTTACATAATTAAAATAGGTAGGGAATTTGAAATGGAACCAGTTAAAATTAAGATTTGATTTTAGAACTGGGTTAATGGGTTTTTGACATGTAAAATAATTTGTATCTTTTTCACTAAAAAATGCCACATCAGTAAAAGAAGGCAAGCTCACTATATCACTAGCCGCATAAGCAACACCGCCAATGACAGTTAACAGAAGAATTAATACTGCTCATTTTTAAAATTTGAGGAATTAATTGCACTCACTAGAAACTTAATTAAGAACCTAATTGCACTTATATGGTAACCTTCAAGAACCAATAATGTAATTTAGCCTTGAAAATATGACCTTCTAGATCAATGATATTTCTCCTATGTAAGAGGAAGAATCAGATTTTGACCCACAGTGTAAATCAAAATTTGATATGTCTTGACATTAGTGTTTATTAACATATATATAGTCTCTAAACCCTAACATAAATAAGAAAATGGTAAAACCTAGATGCACTTCAATAAGTGTATTGCATTATATTCTTTAATTGACCAATAATGCACAAACATCGATTTCTTTTCAAATCACAATTAAATCAATCTAGCCATGCATTTAAATTTAATGGGCTAATTACAACTTATTTGTGGTTTGACCGAAATTTAAGTTGTTTATCCGTGGTTTGAAATTGGTACTTTACTCCTATACAGTTAGCTCAGTTAGGATTTCGTAACCCAGTTCTGTTAAAAATTGGGTTAAATATGTTTTTTTTTTTTCTTTCTCTCTTTTATATTTTTATCCTCTCAAAGCATAAAAGCATAAAAGTTAAGAACAAACATTACCACCACCATAGAAGCTTCTCTCTATGACTTTGACTGCAAGTTCTCCTTTAAGAAAATCATTGTAGCACTTTGAGCACATGTTCCTTGTGTCTGCCATTCCAAGGAAACCACAACCATTAGCGCAAGGTGAAAGATCCATCTTCATTAAAACTTGTTGTGGTTCCTTGTTTTCTTTGGCTGTCTTGGGGAGTTCTGGCATTTGAAAATCTTTTATGTTTCTTATGTTTTGAGAGGAAAAAGACATCAAAGAGAGCAAATATATATATATAGTCCCATTTTACAGAACCGTAATTGTGCTAACCTTAAGTGGGTAAAGTGTCAAATTTAGAACTACGGGTAGAGAACTTAAATTTCGGCCAAACCACGGATGAGTAAGTTGTAATTAACCCAAATTTAATTAAAAAACCTAATCTAGGATCAAATGATTTTTTGAAAGCTTTTTATTTTTGAAAGAAAAACTTTTTTCTTTTATTTCTCTCGAGTGAATAATCAAAATTTTTCTAAAATTGATCATTAATAAAAATACTTAAAAACACTCGTTACCGTGGATCTTAATAAAAACTGGAGATACATTAAATTTAGGAAATACTCAACCGAAATTATAGTTGATAGTTTGGTCCATGAGACAAATTTCTGATTCGGTCAAAGTTAGAATATGAATAAAAACGTCATACACATTCCTTGTATCATATATTTAAAAAGCCTTATCTATTCAACAGTCCCAACCTCTGTTTCCAGTGAGCAAAAAGACATCCATTTGCTTCTCAAAAAAAAAAAAGACATCCATTATCTACAACCTTACTCGTCATGATCATATATTTTGCTAAGGGGTTTCTACTTCTACAAACATTGCTTCTATTTGTTTTTTCCCAGTTTGGCACTTCGCAAAACATCTCTCATGGGTTTCTTACTATCAGCAAACCCATCAAAGATGGTCAAGTTTTAGTCTCGAAAGGAGAAACTTTTGCGTTTGGTTTCTCTAGTCCCGGAGTTTCCACCAACCGCTATGTTGGAATTTGGTATACTAGAGCTGAAGATAAACCCATGTTGTGGGTTGCAAACAGAGACAACCCTATCAATGATAATTCTGGAGTTCTCTCAATTGATGTTCATGGAAACCTAGTACTCCATGTCAAAGATCGAAATCAGCCCATCTGGTCCACAAATATTACCTCAAAATCAAGCAACAACAGTACTGTTGCTCAGCTCTTGGATTCAGGAAATCTACAACTGGTTCTTAACGAAACAGGTGAGGTACTATGGCAAAGCTTTGATTATCCAACTGATACGGTTTTTACACACCTGAAACTTGGGCTAGACAGAACAACGGGTCTGAATCGAATCCTTAGATCCTGGAAGTCCAAAGATGATCCAGGAACTGGGAATTGCTTGTATATGCTCAGCACCAACTCCTCCCCAGAGTCGTATTTGTACAAAAGTAACATTTTGTGGTGGCGTACTGGTCATTATAATGGATTTAGATGGAGCGGGATACCCGGATACGTACAAGCTAATTGGCTCTTGAATTTAAGTCTGGTGAACAACCAGACTGAGACTACTCTAAGTTGGATTGATCTCCCTCCAAGAGCATTCTCAAGATTCGTGGTAACTGAATCAGGGTCTATTGAACACTATACGATGAGGGAGGGTGATAAAAACTATGTTTATGGGGGGTCAGTGCCGTTGGGCCCGTGTGACTATTACGGCAAGTGTGGTACATTTGGTAAATGTCAACTTCAAAATGATACTCAATTTGAATGCACTTGTCTACCTGGGTTCCAACCCAAGTCACCAAGTGAATGGTCTCTGAGAAATACATCTGGTGGATGTGTAAGAAAGCGTGGACCGGAATCTATATGCAAGAGTGGTGATGGGTTTGTGAAGGTAGAAAGTGTGAAGCTTCCGGATAGTTCATTTGCACAAGTTGATAAGAAGCTGAGTTTGAAGGAGTGTGAGCAACAATGCTTGCAGAATTGTAATTGCACGGCGTATGCAGGTATGGATACACAGGAGCTAGTAGGGTGTTTGAGATGGCATGGTGATTTGAAAGACACGAGTGTGATGGCTGAGGGCCAAAATTTGTACGTACGAGTGGACACGCTTAAGTTAGGTACTCAACAATTTACTGAAGGCATAAATATTTGATGTATTCTAATTACGATTCATCATCTCAATTGTAAAAAAGAAATTTCAAAAACCTGTGCACCACTTTTGTTGCGTTAACAGAGAAATTTTCTTGTTTACAGCTCATTCCAATGGGTTCTTTGCCAACAAGAAGAGGCAAGCAATTATGATCGTGGCCCTACTTGTTACTCCATTACTAGTTTTCCTGTGTGCATATTGGTTGATCAGGAGAAAAAGGAAAGGTACGCAGTGTTTCCTACGTGTGTGAATTATGGTAGAGGTGCTACAATTATTTTATTACATAAATCTTACTAATTATGGGTTAATTTAATTTTTAAACATAAATTTAAATTTTTATTTAAATTTTTTTTTTTTATGTTGATGATTTAATTAAAAAAATTTATATTTAGAAATTTATTTTAATATGTTGTTGATTACTTAACAGCAATTATATTTATTATCATGTTAATTTACCCCCTACAAGCACACTCGAGATTGGGTGGGCTAGAACGAGACGAGGCAGGGTAGGTAAAACTGTAAAAGTCATCACTCGAGGGCAAGGTAAGTGCGCTACCATTCCTTTCAAATGGAGGAATGAAGTAGCAAAGAATACCAATAGTTGTTATAATACCAAACTAAGAAAAAGAATTTCTCATTGATATAGGAAAAACCTATGCAAGACAAGGTGTGACAAGTTTGATTTCTTTGGAATGGAAACTATAAACACATCTCTTTTTAACCTTGAAATCACCAATTTTCTTCAAAGTTGAATAATCATTAAAAGCTTTAGAAAAATTAATATTGCACCAATGCCTTTTGAAGGTTCACAAAATAATAGCCATGAAAGTTTCTAGGAGGGGAGTTTTGTACAAACGTTTGGGAAAAGTGTTATTTCAATACATTTCTCGGTAGGTTGGTGTAATTTATCCAGTTATATATAAATGCTTCACATGATTACAAATTTACAACCATCATTTGTAACTGTTATTGTATGAGAACAGCAAGGGAAAGACAGCTCAAATTGTTCAATGATGTTACTACAAGTTCAACAACCTTTCAAGATTCTCAAAAGCATGATGAAGGTAGAAGAAAACCAGATCTACCAATTTTCGACATAAGCATCATACTTGCAGCAACAGACAATTTCTCACCTACTAAAAGACTTGGTCAAGGTGGCTTTGGCCCCGTCTACAAGGTATTTTCACCTTATACATGATAAGCATATCTAAGATTAGCACACAACTTTTGTTAAATGTGAAGTAATGCTTATTTATGTAGGACTACAATTTTGTACATCTAGGAAAAGGTTGAGGTCGAAAAGCTAGTATCATAATTGCTCAAAATTTTGGGTGGAAGCTCTCACAATTTGTTATTTTAATTTCTAATAACCCCACATGTGTAAGATAATATTTGGTGGAGGCCACGGATGTGATTTAAAAGTGGCACATGCATATTGATAGTATAGTAAGAAAAATCATAATAACTTATTAATATTTGTAACTCTCAATTAATATTTTAATAATTTTTTTTGAGGAAGAATATTTTAATAATTTGAAGTCTCAATTATAATTTTAGGGTCAACTAGCCAATGGACAGGAAATAGCAGTAAAAACACTCTCAAGAAGTTCAAGGCAAGGCACAGAAGAATTTAAGAATGAAGTCATGCTAATAACCAAGCTCCAGCATAGGAATCTTGTGAGGCTTTTTGGTTATTGCATTCATAAAGAAGAGAGGATGTTAATCTATGAATACATGCCAAACAAAAGCCTAGACTTTTTCATCTTTGGTATACCATTTCTTCCTTCACTTATGGCTCTCAACTATCTAATTCTTTCTTGCAGGCATTATTATAACTGTAGTATAATAAAAATCAAGCTAGAGACAAATTATGATTTTAACTTCAACTGTTTTTCAATATGCGTTATGGATTGACACTTTCATTTTTTTTTTATCCAGACGAAATCGGAAGGCAATTGTTGGATTGGAGTAAGCGATTTGAAATTATCAACATTGAAGATCTTATTGGTGTTTCTATGTGAAGCTGTTGCAAATTAACTACAACAATTAAAGGGTTGCTGTGGAGTTAGTCACATACTGGCAGTGGCCGCTCTAGGAATTTTGTTCAGGGTGTTTCTTAGGAAGCATAAATTACACAATCTTATTTCTTTTTAGCCTTTAGGTAATTAGGTTTGATTCAATGTTATTAATTACATTCCGTCCCAGCTGTAATAGCCGGAAAATACTGTACCGGTAAACAAACCGGAACAGTAACCCACCCTATTCCACTTCAGAAAAAATTTCAAGTCATTCCGGGGTGGTCCTAAGACCACCCTGACCTGCAAAAAAAAAAAATTATATATAATAATTTAAAATTTTATATTTATTTACCTTTAAAAAAAAATTTGGGACCACCCTGAATTTTTTTTATGCCAATAAAATTAAATTTTGGTCTATAATTTGAGCTATTTAACAATATATTGGGGTCTTTCAAGCAAAAGGAAAAAAAAAAAAAAACATTTGAACTAAAATTTGGAAAATATATATATATATATATATATATAATAAAACTACTACAAGCTAGGTAGTGGCTTTATTTCTTCAACTAAGCACACTGTCCAATACAACACAATTTTCAACCTTTTATTATTTTTTATTACAATATTATTTTTCCTCACCAGACATATATTACTTCTCATTTTTTAATTATTTTTTCTTGTTTATTCTTAGCCACACTTTGATTAGGTTTTAATCTTTGTTGTGTGGTCCGTTGACCCCTGTTGTCACGGATACTCTTGATTGTTTTGATTTGCATGATCTTGTGTTGAATGATGATAATGATATTCAAGATGCCTATTGTAAGCTTTATAAATTTTGTATGAAATATCTTAAAAGTTCTACAAAATTAAAAGCCAAATATAAAAAGGTCAAATTTGAAAAGATGAATTGATTGCAAAATTGGATGAAGCCAATAATTTGAATAAGAATTCAAAAAAATCAATTTTCATCTTAGGTGGACAAAATTAAAAGTTTGGAAGAACAACTAGTTGAATCTAAAACTGAAGTTGAAAAATTAACTAGTGTCAAACTTGTTTTTGAGCTTAACTCAAAAGAAAAAGATTTTTATATTCCCCCATTTAAAAGGAATAATGAGGGGATGAATTTTTTTAAAATTTTAGTCCCCGGGGGGGGGGGGGGGGGGTTAGGCTTTTAATTCCACCCCTCACGTTTAACTTGTAAGTGCTCTTTAACTTCCACTAAAAATAAATGAAAAAAAAAAAAAAAAAAAAAAACTACTCTTGACTTCTTATATTGCTATTTTTTAAAATTTCAGGAAAAAAGTTTAAAATTTTAGGCTTTTAATTCCACAATTCACCTTGAAAGTTTAAGTGCTCTTTAACTTCCACTAAAAAAATAACTACTCCTAATGTCTTATACTGATTCAGTTTTTCCTTTTTGTACTTTTATGGTCTATTAAATTACCTTTAATTTAAAAATAAAAATAAAAGGTAATTTGGCTCATATTTATGTTCTTTGGAATTTCTTATCATTTATGCTTCTAATCCTAAGGTTTCATTGGTTAGTGATTACGTTTTATAATGAATGGGTTATGGGTCGGCTAAGATCACTCAAACACAATAGATTATTATCTTTGCCAACTCATACAAGCTCGAATATTTTTTTTTTAAAGGCTCATTAATATCATTAAATAGGCTGATTTTTTTTTTTTTTTTTTTTAAAGAGAGTTTCAACTTTTGGCGTCTACTCCTAATGATAGCACTTTATCATCAGACGAAGACACCAATCGGTTTTCGGTGTAGGCGGAAATTGAATCTCAGATCTCTTATTCAATCATTAGAAAATTTACTAGTTGAGTTAACTAGGACCCACTAAATTGACTGATTTTGGTTTTTTAGGGAAGCTAAAGAAATTGAAGGTTAATGAGTGAGCCATCCACAATGGAGAAATTCATAGATAGTCTGGGACTGCTAACCTTGTGGTCCCAACCAATAGAAAGGGCCACATCAATAAAAGTGGATGAAATCAACCTAATGGCCATGTCATACCAACACACCCACACATTTTAACACCCATTAGTCCCATCCATTAAACCCATCTGAGCAAATTCAAAATTTCATTTGGGTATTGGTGGTTAGCAAAAAAATCTATCCACTCCTTAATTACTTTGCCATTTGTGGTTTGAAAATTGTCACTTTACTTACTTAAGGTAGTCTCCATTAGACAGCCATTACCCACTACTCCCTTGACATTATAAAAACACATTTTAACACAGAAACATAAATAAAAACAGATCAAACACCTCTCAATAAAAATTTTCTCTTACCATTTTCGTTGGTTTCATTAACACAAGATTTAGCACAAAATTTGTAAGCCTTCTATCTAAATTTCACCCCTAGAAACACCAAAATCACTAAATTCATAAATCCCTTCCAAAATTTTTGGCAAATCTTTTCAATATTAAGGTTTTTGAAGGAACGGAAACTATCGATGGTGTTGAGGTTGTCGAGGCCAACCATGAGTTGATGACATTTGTAGGTTGGAGCTTGGGTTTAGACCAGAAAGACCTAGGTTCAAACCATAAGGACTTGCACTCAGAGAGGGTGAACCTAGTGGGTGGAGTTGTTGGTGTAGGAGGAGTGGTGGGCTTTGAGTTTTGTGGTGGTGGGTCAAGAGTGAGGAGGCCATAGGCCCATAAGTGGTTCGTTGGTTTATCTTTCTCTTTTTTGGATTTTGGTTTTAGTTTTCCTGATTTTCTCAGTAGCCAAACAAACATAGAAAATAATAGAGAGAGAGAGAGAGAGAGAGAGAGAGAGATGTTGGAAGGTGACATCGGCGGTGTAAGGCTTGAGGAGGAGGTGGAGGTGTGAAGGGTACAATTTGAGAACCACACAATCATCTTGGGTTTGGGCTATCACAAGGTTCTCTCATATGACTTTTTTTGTTTTATAAATTTGGGTCTATTTGTTTGTATTCATAGATCATAGTTAACCACTATTTGTAAGCGAAGGTTGTTCTTGAGCCGAACAAACATTTGATGTTGTGGCCATAACAAGAAGCTTTGTAGGTAGATGCTTTCCTTGATAAGCATAATCCATCCTATGGTTGCAACCAATAGCCAAATGTCCAAGCTTGCCACATATTTGACATGTAGGTCTCTTTGATCTTGTATTGTTAGACGTATTTGGTGAAAAATAGGGTCCAACTATTGTGAGAGGCCCATTTCTTATTTTCCAAAAAAGTGGGTTATGTATTCTTCCCCACCTCTAAAAAGGTCCCCAAAAATAGTGATCCAATAAAAATTCAAATCCAAAGAAAACCCTAAACTATTTTAAGAAAAAAATTTATCAGATGTGTCACAAGAAGATTAAGTGGATAACTATTATCAATTCTAAATAATATGTTAATGAATTCTAAATTTAAAAAATAATAAAAAACTTATTTTAAATCTTAAAATAAGTAATAAATTTTTTTTCTAAAGAAGAAAGTAAAATGAATTATGTTTATATTTAAAAAGTTTACTTTTTTTTGATAGGTTAAAAAGTTTACTTTAATGCTTCAAAATGTATTGAGTCAGCCGGACATATTATCTAAACTAAGGCACTAAAGCATAACATGGAATTTCAGCTTGAGTGGGAGAGCTTGCAATTTGCCAGATCATCTCGGACCATTTCTAATTCTTAATACGATAATGAATGACTTTGAGATACTGTGGGTGCTTCTTCTTCAAGGTCTTATTTTTTGTATTGAAAGTTGAAACTCTATGAAAAAAAACAAAAAAAAACAGGAATGGGAAGTTTATATTTCACACAGAGATGGCAAAAACTCCCATAAAAAAGTGAAAAACTTGTAACCTAGTCAATAACATACTATAAGTACTACATCCACAACATTTTTACAATACTTTCACAACAAAGTATAAGTGGTAGGTTATTATTAGTTCTAATTTCAGTCCACAATTTAAATTACTTTATTGCCTACCAATAACAACTTACCACTTGAGATTTGTTGTGAAAGTATTGCGAAAATATTGTGAACATAGTATTTTTCATAAGATTAGGGTTGTAATGCCATCAACTTTTTATTATGATCATACATTTGGTTAGATATTTATTTTCTAAATGACCTGCAAACTGTTAAGCATGATCTTAAAGTAAAACTTTTCTCATGACTTTTATATGTGCATAAAATGACTTAAAATAGAAAATCAAATATAAGAAAACAGACTCTGATTACCTTACAAGGTCTCTCTTTAGGAAATTTTTTACGTTCTTGAGCTGCTTTTTTTTGTCCCACTTTCTCCCTTTCCTATAGTATGTTAAAGATGGCTCCAGATATTTAACTTATTTATTTTGGCTCCAGATACCTAATTTATTTTGGCTAGATATATATGTAACGTAGAAAGTTGGGATTTAGAGAGGTGTTACGTCCACAATATTTTTACAACAAATCATAGGTGGTTAGTTGTTGTTGGTTCAAATTTGAATCTAACAATAAGATTACTTTTTTACCCCAACAAAAACAACCAATAACAATCTGCCACTTGAGATTTGTTATAAAAATGTTGTGAAAATGTTATGGACATATCATTTTTTATTATTTAAACCAGAAAATAAATCCTATTTAATGAAGCACTCTCAACCGACGTCATTTTAATCTATTATACCAACGGTTACAAAGAGTGGGGTTGAAGTCTGTACCTTTTTTTTTTCTTTTTTTTTTAATTTTAATAAAAGGTTGGAAATTGAAGTTTTCACTTTGTATCATGTTAAATCTTCTGTTCTCTAACAGCTTTTTGACCGTTATTTAATACCATCGGACGATAAACATCAGCCATTATGGAATACCACAATAATTTATAGAAATATTAACCGCCATAAAGCTATCTTTTGTTCCGGGTTTGGAATAATTCTAACGTGGACGGAGATCTTGATTGTTCTTCCACTGCACATATTTTGTATGCAATACATATTGACTTCCAGCAGGTCCAAATTGTGTAGTTTGTAAGTTTGTTAGGTTCATATTTTTATGTAATTATTGGCATATGGACAAAATTTAAATACAGTACCTTAATTGATGTTTTTTAGGTTTCTCTCTTAAGATTTAGTCATGTGGCTACTTAATTAAAAAATACACTTCCATTCTATAAAAAAAAAATCCACATAACAGAATTTTAAGAGGAGAATATAAGGAACAACACCTAAGTACTGTACCAAAATCTTGCCCTTGGCATATTCTATGACAAAATGCACTTTACTTGTATTTGGATAAATCTAAGTAGATTCAAGATGATCATTACAAGTGGTTATATTGAAGACATGAAAATTACTCAAGAACTACTCAAGAAAAACTGAATCAGTAGATCCTGATACCTGTCAATTTATCGAGATTCATTAAAGCTCGATACCTGTCTCGATATGTCTTGATCTATCGAGCTTGTGGGATTTTTGATCACTACAACAAAATGTATTTTCAGTGACGAAAAAATTCGTCACTAAAAGTCCAGTTTTTTGTCACTAAGGACCTTTAGCGATGAAATCGGACTTTTAGCGACGAAACTCGTTTCGTCGCTGTAGCTCCGTTGCTAAAAATCCTAGCGACGAAAAATTTCGTCACTAAAAGTCCGATTTGATTTTTAAAAAAAAAAAAAAAAACTTTAGTGACGAAAACGTTTCGTCGCTAAATGTTTTCCTCGCTAAAAACTGTATTCAGCAACGAAAATATTTCGTCACTAAAACTATTTTAGTTTATTAAATCATATTTAGTGACGAACAATTTCGTCACTAAAACTATTTTCGGGTACATATAGTGACGAAAAAATTCATCACTAAAACTACTTTTAAGAAAATCTAGGCACATATAGCGACGAAAATTTTCGTCACTAAAACCATCTCTTACAAAATTCTGCTACATTTAGCGATGAAATATTTCGTCACTAAAACAATTTTTTGTTGCTATATTTGTGACGAAAAAATTCGTCGCTAAAACTTATTTTCTGTTTTTATTATTTTCATGACATTGATATTAACCTGTAACCTGTCATTACATTATTAAAACCTCACATTTGATTAACACATTTATTTCAACAACACATTTATAAAAAATCGATCCATACATTCCACAAGTAAAAAATAAACAAGTATCCAATTCAAACTTCTTCCATACAATAATTGTTTCCAACACATACAATAACTCAAGATGTTTTATAACAATACAAAAAGTGTAGCATAATATAATTAGAACCAACAGAAGATGTCCGCATATGTCTTCAAGTAATGCCAAAAGTAAATCTCCTAAAGCCACCAATAAGAAATCTACACAAATATAAAAACACTACTACATTAAAATTGTAAAGTAAAAACATTAACTATGTTATAAGAAACATTTCTAACAATGCATTAAGAGTAGCCACACCAATGAATTAAAATCACAACTCCTAAAGTATAAGTTGTAGAAAGCAAATATAAATTTTCAAGTGTAATATTATTCAATTAGTTTCAAATAATACATAAAAAATGAAGTGTTTTAACTTGAAGATAAAGTACTAACCAATAAGTGTTTTAACTTGAAGATGAACTACCCCCATAGGTAAGAGCATCATCATAACCCTTGCTCCTCAAAAAATTAAGAATATTCTTTTGGACCTCTTCTTGCTTAGCTCGTGCCTCTTGCTCCCTAGCTCGCTCCTCTTCATCCCTAGCATGCAAATTAGCATGCCCTAACATGAGTCCTTTTAGAAAACCACGGTGGAATATATATGCTGACGTGATTAGTAAGATTTGTATGAGAATCTCTTGATGTTTTTATTTTACTTTATGAAGAGAATCTCTTGATGATGTTGATAATGAGGATGAGTATACTTAGAATGAACTCCATTTAGCTTGGTTCAATATTAATTATATTTCAAATTACTCAATACAATTTACAAGAACATATAACTCTCACTTTAGCTGCCAGTCCTTAGACAATTCCCAATGCTCATGCTGTATTGGAACTTGAAACTCTAAGAAAGTAACCAGAGCCGGCATCATTGCATGCCATTAACTATCACATTAAAATTTAGGGCCCAGACAAAGATTGAAAGGATGCATTAAAATACAAGGCACCACCATGCATGTTTTCTTTTAGACTTTTAAGTTTTAACCATTTGCACTAGAAGAGAGAGAAAAGAAAATGCTCCATCTAATCAAATTAAAGAATAAGTACCCAAAAATTACATGTTGCTAATATGGGAAGAGCATATGTAAGTAATTATATCATATTTCTAGGTACTTGTCTTACTTAAGAAAGTAAAATTGAAGCAGCAAATAAACCAAAATAGTGCCTATTAGGGATCTCATATTTTATAAAAACTCTCTCTCTCTCTCTCTCTCTTCTTTGTGATTTAACATTTGAAGAAAGTGGAAATTTTGAAACTTATATCAAGTACTTGAATAGTACTACAAATTTTAGGGGCAAGGTACATAAATGATTTCAATTCTCCCATTCTACAGTCTACACCAATTATGACTGCATCTACATACTCCTAGTCATACCATAGAAAGCTTTAAACTTTCCAACATGGCACTTTCCATTGGTGTAACAAATTAACTCTTTCATGTTAAAAATTCACTTGTAACATTTTATAAAAAAAATTAATTGAGTTTAAGACGATAAACTTGAACTCTTTTTAACATGAGCATCCATTTGCCTAAGCTATTTTTACATCTTTTAAAAGCACAACTTCTTTTCAATGTATAATTGTACTTTTTACACAATAATCAAAATAAGAAAATAAAACTCATCTAAACACACAATTCAACAATCACTACAAGAAAACCATAATATTGAATGACTTAACATCCATAAAATATTTGCTAAATTGGCATGAATGAACTTCACAGACACCAAAAGTTCCAAGCTGACAACTAAAGAAGGGGATATACAAGTGGTAACCAATCTTTACCCATTTATTAACTTGAAATGTACAAAAAATTTCAATAAAATAGACAGCATTCTTCTGAGTTTATATGTCTTAACCACCATATTAGCATAAATTGAGTCATATTGAAACATTTGGAGTATAATTAGTAGATTACATCATGGAAGCATTTTTTGATGGTTACCCAACGAGCTAAAAATGTACTCATATATAACAACGATTGCATGGATGTCATATTAAAGCAACATATGCTTAATGCTTTAAGTTGAATACGCCAAGAAATGAGGGGAAAAACCATAAAGAGAGAGGCCATTTGAAGAGCACAAAGGAAGAACCTATATGTAAGAAGCTGAAGCTAGCTAGGATTCCCATTGTGGTTGTTATACGGAAAGAAATATTAAATGACTGTATTCAAACGATTAGACTACTATTGAAGATGTGAACGCTCATTACTAATCCCCGAAACGTCAAAATCAGAATCTCTAGTTCAAAAAAGTTAATACTTTCAAACTTCATATTTTCCTAGCACGGAAAAGAAAAAGAGAGAAAGAAAGAGATAAAAGAGAGTACAAAAGTAAACAAACACACAACAAGCAAGATAGCTGGGAAATGCCATCAGACCAAGTCTCAATGTAAACAATAAACTGAAAAGAGAAAAGGTGCAAACACTGTTACAAGTTTCCTTGAATAAACAATTAATGAAGAACCACACTGCAACCATGTTCCAGGAAAGAGGCGCGAGCTAAGCAAGAACCATACTCCAAATATGAATTTAAACCACCTTATAACACAATGCAAGCCACCCGCTTGCTCCAACACAACAACCCACCATAAAACCAATCACGAACATCACAAGCATAGAGTGTTTACAAGTATTGAAATCAATTAAAGTATTATTCATCGCATCTAATCAACAAGGTCTATTCACATTTGCAAGAAATTAAAAACACTCCCAATATGAATTTAAACCACCTTATAACACCATGCAAGCCACCCGCTTGCTCCAACACAACAACCCACCACAAAACCAATCACAAACATCACAAGTACAATGCTTACAAGTATTGAAATCGAATAAAGTAATACTCATCACATCTAATCAACAAGGTCCATTCACATTTGCAAGAAACTAAAAACACTCACAATATGAATTTAAACCACCTTATAACACCATGCAAGCCACCCGCTTGCTCCAACACAACAACCCACCACAAAACCAATCACAAGCATAGAGTGTTTACAAGTATTGAAATCAATTAAAGTACTATTCATCACATCTAATCAACAAGGTCCATTCACATTTGCAAGAAATTAAAAACACTCCTAATATGAATTTAAACCACCTTATAACACCATGCAAACCGCCCGCTTGCTCCAACACAACAACCTACCACAAAACCAATTACAAACATCACAAGTACAATGCTTACAAGTATTGAAATCGAATAAAGTAATACTCATCACATCTAATTAACATGTTTCATTCACATTTGTAAAAAATTAAAAACACTCCCAACATGAATTTAAACATTCGGCCATATTTAATACAGTTTTTTTTATAAATATTAAATCTATATAATAAATTTTCATGATTTTTATAAATATTAAAGAAATTTTTTTAATGGAATCTTAAAGAATGACAAAGCCAGCAATTTTCATGATTTTTATAAATTTTTTTTTTTAAATTAAAATAAATAAAATAAAAAGAAACAGAGAAGTACCGTCGCAAATGGATCGTCACGTCGTACCGTCGCGAATGGGTGTGTATTGGCGATGGTTACTGGAACCGTTGTGAATGGGTTTGTAACGGCGTTGGTAGCCGGAACCGTCGCGAATGGGTTGGGGTTGTGGTTATCGGTGATGGTTGGAGCTTAAACGGTGTTGGTAGCCAGAACCGTCGCTAATGGGTTAGGGTTGTGGTTATCGGCGACGGTTGGAGCTTAAACAACGAGGTATCGGCGACGGTTGGAGCTTAATCGGCGATGGCTTTGTCTTAACAGAGCTTAATCGACGACGATGAACTTTTCCGACGACGGGTTTGGTTTGGGAAAACTCTAGAAGAGTTTCTTTAGCTGGGTTTTTTTTTTTTGACCGAAATGAGCTTGGGTTCTTTAGTGAAGTCTGATGTACTATTTGGGAGTATATATAGTGAAGTCTTTAGCGATGAAACAATTCGTCGCTAAAGACTTCACTATAAATACTTTAAGTTTTTATTAAGTTTTTAAGTTTTTAGCGATGAAAATCCATTTCTTCACTAAAGAACCCAGATTTTGTAAATATTTTTAGAGACGAAATTCATATTTCATCGCTATAGCGTACTTTTAGTGACGAATTCTAATTTCGTCGCTAAAATAACGAGGTGCAAAACTATTATTATTTTTAGTGACGACTTTTTTCCGTTGCTAATTCTTCCTTATAGCGACAAAAATATTTTCGTCACTAATACTATTCTCAGCAATACCTACAGTGACGAAATATTTCGTCACTAAAAATTTCAATATTTAGCGATGAAATATTTCGTCGCTATAGATTAATTAAGCCGCACCAAAATTTCCCTCCGCTGGCGCCCATTTTTCATATCACAATAGCGACGAAAAATAATTTTCGTCACTAAGGCTCCGTTTGTTTTGACTTCAAACTAAATTCAAAAATGATTTTTCGTAAAATAGGCTGTTTGGTTGGTCTGGAAAATTGGGTCAAGCTGAAAATATTTTCAGTGTTGACCGTAAAATAAGTGATGTGGGGCGGAAAACCATTTCAGTTCTCATGTTCACTTCAAACATTTTCCGTCTAAGCTCTCTCACACGCACTCGACGCAGCAAGAGCTCTCCAAGCTCCGATCCACACACCGAGCTCCACCATCTCCCTCACGCCAAATGCTCAAGCCCATCTCCCTCACGCAGCTGATCCTCTCCACGCACGGTGAGTTTCCCTTTTCCATTTCTCAGTCTGATCCGCTCATTTCTCAGTCCAATCCCCAAAATTTCTCAGTCCGATTCACCCTTATTTCTCTGTCTGATCCACCCTCTCATCACTTCATTTCTCAGTCCGATCCACTCTTTCAGTTCATTTCTCAGTCCGACCCACACAGCTCCGATCCACACACCAAAAATACAGAGAATGAAAAAGCCGACCCACCCTCAAACCCATAAACAACCCAACCTTCATCCCTCCCTCATCTCTTTTTGAAACCCAACCTTCCATTGCCGGCAACCAAACCCAGTGCCATTTATTCCTCTTTTTGTCCCTTTTTATTTTCCCCTTATTTAGCTTCTTTATTATTATTATTATTATTATTATTATTATTATTATTATTATATATACTTTTTTTTGGGCTATGACTGAAATTTCCCCATTTTTATTTGGTTGATAATGAGTATTGGGTGTAGTTGATGTTGAGTGGGTTGCAAAAATTTGATGTGGGTACCATGGGTTTGGGTACAAATTTGATGTAAAAATAGTTGTTGTGGTGAGAGTTGGTTATTGGGTACAAATTTGATGTGGCTATTGTTGTTATATCTGGTTGAAGTGGTAATTTTGGTCATAATGTTTGCAATGTGGCCTGATTCTACTGTACCCACTTGTTGATTTTCTGCTATTCATGAGTTGGTTGTCAGAAATTAGCAGTAGGATTAGAGATCTGTTGGTTTTTTTTAGGAAAAGATAATGAATTGAAAGAAGGGTTTTTTCTAATGGGAAAGAAAATGTGAGGAGGGAGCTCTGTAACATAAGTAAAGACATCATTTTGAGTGTGGTGTGTGTTGCTATTGCCCCATCTTTGTGTGTTGTGTTTTCCTTTTTGTCAATCTTGTGCAAAGTCTTTACCTATAATTTGTTATTACTGTGACATTTTCCTTGTATTATATCTGGTTGTAGTGTTATATTTTGGTCATTATGTGTGTAATGTGGCTTGATTTAGCTGTACCCAGTTGTTGATTTTCTGTTTATTGTAGTTTAATTGTTAGAAGCTAGCAGTAGGTTGAGAGATCCGTTGGTTGGGAGGTGGATTTTTCTAATGTGAAAGAAAATGGTTGAAAGGGAGTTATAACACCGGATGATGTGCTTCAATTGTATGTTTGAAGGGATTTTTGTGCTATGATGGTGATTTGGTAATTAACTAACTCCTGTGTGAAATGGTAGTGAAATTTGAACTTGCTGCAGCTTGTTTCGATAGCTTTTAACTGGGTGAGACTTTGGTCACACCAAATAAGGGTAATAGTGTATCTTGATATGTTCAAAATGGCTTTGAAATTTCTTTGTATGATTTCTACTCTATAACAATGATTAGCATGTTAAATATTGCTAAAAATAATTTATGTTGTTTTTGTGGTGATGACAAAAAAGAAGAACTTTAAGTCTTACAAAGAACTTTTTTTCATCTGAAAATCCTGTCAACTAGAGCATTGTCTCTTCAGATTATATAACCTAGATTGTTTATTAAGAAGTGATTGGTGAAATCATATTTGTAGATTTTGCATTTCTAGAGTGTAAACCTCTTGAAATATAATGGCAGCTGATTTGGGGATTAATAGAGGACATGACCATTTATAGTCATTTTAATATTATCACATTTATTATAACTAACCATAATACTAAGAGTTTTGGCACATCTGTTTGATGATGTAGAATCCCTTTTTATTTCCAAGTCCCGCAAAAGAGGGCGTGCACCTTCTAATGCTGATGATAGTGTGCTGACTGATCTGTCTGATCAGCTGAAGGAAATAGTTGTGGCTCTGAAAGAAATCAACCGGGGCCCGGTGGATTACACAGCTCTTTACAATGAGGTCATGGCTATGATGGCAGATGGGTATAGCGAAGACATGCTCGCAACTGCGTTTGACCATCTTTGTGAAAATGAGAAGGCAGCACGAGGATTTCTAGCCAAGAATGCTAGGCTGAGAAAATTGTGGTTGGATGGTTTTTTGTTCTCACAACTTTGACTTGTCTGTTTTATGTTGATTGTGACGGTAGCTTTAGGAATTAACTTTTGTTGTAGTACTAGTATTGACCTACCATTGTATTATATATGTAGTCTTTTGTATTATTGGGACGATACAATTGCCCAAATTATGTATTTGTACTGTTCAGATACCACGAGTAGGGTATCATTTTTGTACACCATGGAGGTGTAATGCCAATGGTGAACGATTGATGTGGCTGTTTTTATTTGAATATTATGGGTATATTCAAATGATTATTTTTTATGTTGAAGTGGATGATTATTTTTGTACTATTACAGATATGTCTAGGCAATGCAGGTGCTTGAATTTGGATGATTATTTTTGATGTTGAAGTGGATGATTAGTTTTGTATTGTTACAGGTTTGTCTAGGTAATGCAGGTGCTTGAATTTGTAAGGCATTTTATATTTTCCGTAAAATGATCCATAAACCAAACATGAGAATTGATTTTCTGTAAAAAACGAATTCCATTTTCCATAAAATGTTTGACCGAACCAAACATAGGAATTGATTTTCCGTAAAACGGAACGCATTTTCCGTAAAATGTTTGAACGAACCAAACTCTAGAATTGATTTTCCGTAAAACGAATTCCGAGATAGCCAAACAGCCTGAATACATTTTCCTTTCCCGAAAATAGCATTTCCGGAAAATATTTTACATGAACCAAACACAGCCTAAATGTTATAATTTTTTTTCATTATTAGTGACGAAATGCATATTTCGTTGCTAAAGCTGTATTTTTAGCGACGAAAAATATTTCCTCACTAATTTTCGTCGCTAAAAATACATTTTGTTGTAATGGATATAGCCTGCAACATTTTGATTCCTAAAGGCTATTTGTTTATGGGTTTGCATAATCCTTATAGAACTAGAAAAGTTTAAGGTTTGCGTAAACCTAATTGGAATAGGAGAGCCTATTTAAAAGGCCCATTAAGCTCCTATTTAAATAAGGGGGTGGAGAAAGAAAACCTGAACCCTAGAAAGTTTCATAAGGTTTTCTTTTAGAAACCCTAGTCTCCTCCTACAGAATAAAGAGTTCTTATTGTGTTTCCTCTACGCCTTTGGGTTTTGTAACCAAACAAATTTTCTAGCACCAACATTGAAGATCTTATTGGTGTTTCTATGTGAAGCTGTTGCAAATTAACTACAACAATTAAAGGGTTGCTGTGGAGTTAGTCACATACTGGCAGTGGCCGCTCTAGGAATTTTGTTCAGGGTGTTTCTTAGGAAGCATAAATTACACAATCTTATTTCTTTTTAGCCTTTAGGTAATTAGGTTTGATTCAATGTTATTAATTACATTCCGTCCCAGCTGTAATAGCCGGAAAATACTGTACCGGTAAACAAACCGGAACAGTAACCCACCCTATTCCACTTCAGAAAAAATTTCAAGTCATTCCGGGGTGGTCCTAAGACCACCCTGACCTGCAAAAAAAAAAAATTATATATAATAATTTAAAATTTTATATTTATTTACCTTTAAAAAAAAATTTGGGACCACCCTGAATTTTTTTTATGCCAATAAAATTAAATTTTGGTCTATAATTTGAGCTATTTAACAATATATTGGGGTCTTTCAAGCAAAAGGAAAAAAAAAAAAAAACATTTGAACTAAAATTTGGAAAATATATATATATATATATATATATAATAAAACTACTACAAGCTAGGTAGTGGCTTTATTTCTTCAACTAAGCACACTGTCCAATACAACACAATTTTCAACCTTTTATTATTTTTTATTACAATATTATTTTTCCTCACCAGACATATATTACTTCTCATTTTTTAATTATTTTTTCTTGTTTATTCTTAGCCACACTTTGATTAGGTTTTAATCTTTGTTGTGTGGTCCGTTGACCCCTGTTGTCACGGATACTCTTGATTGTTTTGATTTGCATGATCTTGTGTTGAATGATGATAATGATATTCAAGATGCCTATTGTAAGCTTTATAAATTTTGTATGAAATATCTTAAAAGTTCTACAAAATTAAAAGCCAAATATAAAAAGGTCAAATTTGAAAAGATGAATTGATTGCAAAATTGGATGAAGCCAATAATTTGAATAAGAATTCAAAAAAATCAATTTTCATCTTAGGTGGACAAAATTAAAAGTTTGGAAGAACAACTAGTTGAATCTAAAACTGAAGTTGAAAAATTAACTAGTGTCAAACTTGTTTTTGAGCTTAACTCAAAAGAAAAAGATTTTTATATTCCCCCATTTAAAAGGAATAATGAGGGGATGAATTTTTTTAAAATTTTAGTCCCCGGGGGGGGGGGGGGGGGGTTAGGCTTTTAATTCCACCCCTCACGTTTAACTTGTAAGTGCTCTTTAACTTCCACTAAAAATAAATGAAAAAAAAAAAAAAAAAAAAAAACTACTCTTGACTTCTTATATTGCTATTTTTTAAAATTTCAGGAAAAAAGTTTAAAATTTTAGGCTTTTAATTCCACAATTCACCTTGAAAGTTTAAGTGCTCTTTAACTTCCACTAAAAAAATAACTACTCCTAATGTCTTATACTGATTCAGTTTTTCCTTTTTGTACTTTTATGGTCTATTAAATTACCTTTAATTTAAAAATAAAAATAAAAGGTAATTTGGCTCATATTTATGTTCTTTGGAATTTCTTATCATTTATGCTTCTAATCCTAAGGTTTCATTGGTTAGTGATTACGTTTTATAATGAATGGGTTATGGGTCGGCTAAGATCACTCAAACACAATAGATTATTATCTTTGCCAACTCATACAAGCTCGAATATTTTTTTTTTAAAGGCTCATTAATATCATTAAATAGGCTGATTTTTTTTTTTTTTTTTTTTAAAGAGAGTTTCAACTTTTGGCGTCTACTCCTAATGATAGCACTTTATCATCAGACGAAGACACCAATCGGTTTTCGGTGTAGGCGGAAATTGAATCTCAGATCTCTTATTCAATCATTAGAAAATTTACTAGTTGAGTTAACTAGGACCCACTAAATTGACTGATTTTGGTTTTTTAGGGAAGCTAAAGAAATTGAAGGTTAATGAGTGAGCCATCCACAATGGAGAAATTCATAGATAGTCTGGGACTGCTAACCTTGTGGTCCCAACCAATAGAAAGGGCCACATCAATAAAAGTGGATGAAATCAACCTAATGGCCATGTCATACCAACACACCCACACATTTTAACACCCATTAGTCCCATCCATTAAACCCATCTGAGCAAATTCAAAATTTCATTTGGGTATTGGTGGTTAGCAAAAAAATCTATCCACTCCTTAATTACTTTGCCATTTGTGGTTTGAAAATTGTCACTTTACTTACTTAAGGTAGTCTCCATTAGACAGCCATTACCCACTACTCCCTTGACATTATAAAAACACATTTTAACACAGAAACATAAATAAAAACAGATCAAACACCTCTCAATAAAAATTTTCTCTTACCATTTTCGTTGGTTTCATTAACACAAGATTTAGCACAAAATTTGTAAGCCTTCTATCTAAATTTCACCCCTAGAAACACCAAAATCACTAAATTCATAAATCCCTTCCAAAATTTTTGGCAAATCTTTTCAATATTAAGGTTTTTGAAGGAACGGAAACTATCGATGGTGTTGAGGTTGTCGAGGCCAACCATGAGTTGATGACATTTGTAGGTTGGAGCTTGGGTTTAGACCAGAAAGACCTAGGTTCAAACCATAAGGACTTGCACTCAGAGAGGGTGAACCTAGTGGGTGGAGTTGTTGGTGTAGGAGGAGTGGTGGGCTTTGAGTTTTGTGGTGGTGGGTCAAGAGTGAGGAGGCCATAGGCCCATAAGTGGTTCGTTGGTTTATCTTTCTCTTTTTTGGATTTTGGTTTTAGTTTTCCTGATTTTCTCAGTAGCCAAACAAACATAGAAAATAATAGAGAGAGAGAGAGAGAGAGAGAGAGAGAGATGTTGGAAGGTGACATCGGCGGTGTAAGGCTTGAGGAGGAGGTGGAGGTGTGAAGGGTACAATTTGAGAACCACACAATCATCTTGGGTTTGGGCTATCACAAGGTTCTCTCATATGACTTTTTTTGTTTTATAAATTTGGGTCTATTTGTTTGTATTCATAGATCATAGTTAACCACTATTTGTAAGCGAAGGTTGTTCTTGAGCCGAACAAACATTTGATGTTGTGGCCATAACAAGAAGCTTTGTAGGTAGATGCTTTCCTTGATAAGCATAATCCATCCTATGGTTGCAACCAATAGCCAAATGTCCAAGCTTGCCACATATTTGACATGTAGGTCTCTTTGATCTTGTATTGTTAGACGTATTTGGTGAAAACTGATTGAATTGATTGGATGAATTATTAGAGCCTCTTCCTCCTTGACCTCCTATTATTGTAATTACCTCTTTCTCTATTGCTGTAAGATTGATTGAAAGATTAATTGTAGCCATTGTTGGTATTAGGCCTAGAAGTTGAAGTAGAAGCCATAGCAAAGATAGGATTTTTGACCTCCAAACCTTCATTCAAAGACTCTTTTTTCAGCATTTAGCATAGTAGCTAGTTCATCAAAGCTAAGTTGAGTACTTCTAGTCCTTATGGCTGACCTCAAAGCATTGTAATCTTTAGGTAGCCCTTTGATTGCTATGTGTAGCGATTCTTCATCATTCGCAATTACACCAACAGCTAATAACTTGTCTCGAATCACCTTGATCTTTTGCAGATAAAGATCCATAGAATCTGATCCTTTCTTGATGTTATGCAACTCTCCTTTGAGATTCATGACATGTGATCTGGAAATAGAATAGAATCTATCTTCTAGGACCTTCCACACCTCCATTGCAATAGAACAACCAACTGTTAAAGCCAAGATAGTAGGAAAAAGTGTAGAACTCATGAAGGTGAGCAAAGCCTTCTCTTTAGACCTCCAATTCAAATAATCTAGATTCAAAATTGTGATTAATTAACCAGAAAGATCCTTAAGATACTTTTCCCGAATAAGCTAAGGTTCCTCCAAAAGTTCAAACATTGAATAAGTTTCCAAGATCATTGTGATCTAGTGCTTCCACACTACGTAATTAGTGTTATCCAACTTGACTGCCATCATATTTTTCATGTTAGACAAGAGAATCAGAGGTTGATTCATCACATTGACAATGGAGCTCGAAGGTGCTGTTGAAGAAGAATCCATGGCAGAGCTTAAAGCTGCCATTGTTGAACTGTTTGCAGGGATCAATTGCTCTAATACCATGAATAAAACTCTAACAGTGAGAGTTCTTGTATGTTTAGTAAGATTCAAAGAACAAAAACTAATATAGAGCAAAACACAGAAGAGAGAAAGGAAAAGAAAGAGAGAGAGTGAGTGAGAGAAAATTCTAGAAGAATGAAATTGATCTTGCTTGATTAACATTATGATTATAGGTTCAATATTTATACACCAAATCAATCTAACAGAATAATTACAACTCCTGGAAATACAGAATTGATCTGTGAAAGGTGGGATTAGTTAAAACTAATAACTGCGATTACACTAACTAACTTTCCTGCCTTTTGTAATTGATCCATAATTCATTAACATGACACCGTTTGAGACTTGATTCAAAACCGTTGCTCATTTAACCAAAACTGTGCGTTTGAGTCTGAACTTCTAATGAAACTGTGCTTTTTGATCAGGTACACTTGAGCTTTGTTTTAATCGAATTATGTCATTTTGTTTGTCTTCTTCAACAAGATGGAGACCATGAAGTGAGAAACTCCAAAACACTGGTAGGCATTATAAAAAATGGTCTAACCACAAGTGGATTAAATCTGATTTCTCCATAATTAAATATTAAAATAGAAAGAAAAATCAAATATATTGCATACCACAATTGATGGAATATCAAGTATAATATGATAAGTGGCACAAAGGATTGTACTTGTAAAGTGGTGGCCTATAATGAAGTATGAGCGCCATTTGAGGAACTTTAATTTTTACAAAGCTTTTTCTTATTACATGGCGAAAAGAGAATATTGGGTTGTCAAAAAATATTTAATCTTTCTTACAATTTTCCCTATTAGCATCTCATATGCCTTCTTTTCCCACCTCTTCTAATCTAAGTTTTGCCAATCAATGTAACAAGTGTAGAGGATAAGTCTTTTTGGTAAGGGCAAAACTTAAGTATAGTACTTAATTAGGTATTGTTCCTTAAGTTTTACTCTTAAGATTCTACCATGTGGATTTTTTTTCATAGGATTGAAGTGTATTTTTTAGTTAAGTAGCCACATAACTCAATCTTAAATAAGGAATCTAAGAAACAGTACCTAAGGTATTGTACGTATCTAAGTTTTGTCATTTTGGTAAGGAAGCAAATATTGATAATGATATCCTTAACTTATGTGTTTCAACTAGTCATGGTTTTCAAAATCATCTTGGAGGATTTCCTTTTAATTTAGGGAAGTTAGATAAGTTGCAACTCGATTATCCAAGTTCAGTGGATTCGAGCTAAGAGAGAGGCATTGCTTTCAATAAATTACTACTATATTATAGTTTAATTTGAATGATATTCCTCTTTTACCCTTAAAAAAAATTGAATACAGATCATCTATTATATTTTTCATTTTTCACTAATTGTGATATGCCATTTGTTTGAATTGTTTTTCCATTTTAAACTTTGGTCATTTTATAGGGAAAATAAAAGAAAACACTTGGCAAGTTTTAAATTGAATGCAAATAATTTGTCCTACTTTTTGTATTCCCATTAATACTACACCAATTGTGGTATACCGTATACTATTTATTTAGCTTTTTTAAATTTTAAACTTTGGTTATTTTATTAAAAAAAATTAAGGTTGCATTTGCATATTTGAATTTAAATTTTAAAGTGATGGATTTGAAATGCTTTATTTCCAAATCCATAAATATTTAAGTATGTCATTTCTAAAATTCTATAGGGCCATAGGCTAAGAATTTATTTCAAATTTAATGATTTTAAGGTTTAAAATCTTTGGCGGATTTAGTAAATCTAAATCCTTGATGCTTTGTAAACTATCCAAATATGGTATTTGGATTTTAATTTCCAAAATCTAAATCCATATACTCAAATTCTGCCATCTAAATACACCATAAAAGAATACTAGAAGTTTATAACTATAGAGGATTTGTATTCAATATATTAATGCCTAACATCTATGATTGTTCTTAAAACAAATGTCTATAACTGTTCATGAATCAATGTATTAGAACAATATCCCTATCAGTGCCGCAACCTAATATCAACAACCGCACTGCCAACTTCATGCATCAATTATCAAGACTCGTCCACTCAAACCTCCTTTTTTACTTAGAAAAATGACCTGGCTCTCTACAACTTCACTTGTCATGATCATGTATTTTGCTAAAGGGTTTCTCTTTCTCCTTCCACAGACGTTGCTTCTATTCCTTCTCCAGTTTGGTTTTTCGCAAGACACCATAACTATCAGCAAACCCATTAGAGATGGTGACGTTTTAGTCTCTAAAGGAGAAAACTTTGCACTTGGTTTCTTCAGTCCTGGAGTGTCCACCAACCGCTATGTTGGAATTCGGTATTATAGAGCTCCAGAACAACCCGTGGTGTGGGTTGCAAACAGAGACAATCCTATCAATGATACTTCTGGTGTTCTCTCAGTTGATATTCATGGGAATCTATTACTCCATGTCGAAGATCGAAACCAACCCATGTGGTCCACAAAAATTGTCACACAATCAAGCAACAACAGTACTTATGCTCAGCTCTTGGATTCAGGAAATCTAATCTTGGTTCTTAACAAAACAAGTGAGGTACTGTGGCAAAGCTTTGATTATCCAACTGATACAACTCTTCCAAACATGAAACTTGGGCTGGACAGAACAACTGGTCTGAACCGAATCCTAACATCTTGGAAGTCCAAAGATGATCCAGGAACTGGAAATTGTTCCTATGTGCTCAACACCAATAGCTCCTCCCCGGAGTTGTATTTGTACAAAAGTAACATCTTGTGGTGGCGTTCTGGTCATTGGAATGGCTTTGGATGGAGTGGGGTACCGCCATTGTCACATCCTAACTATCTCTTCAATTTTAGTATTGTGAACAACCAGAATGAGACTACTACGAGCTGGGTTGAACTTCTACCAGAAATATTCTCAAGATTAGTAGTAGATGAATCGGGGTCTATTCAACGCTTTCTAAGTAGAGAGGGAGATCAAGGATGGTTTTCTCTAGGGGCAGCACCATTGGACCGATGTGACAACTACGGCAAGTGTGGTGCATTTGGTAAATGTCAACTGCAAAATGATACTGAATTTGATTGCACCTGTCTACCTGGGTTCCAACCCAAGTCACCAAGTGAATGGTCTTTGAGAAATGCATCCAGTGGGTGTGTAAGAAAGCGTGGACAGGCATCTATATGCAAGAGTGGTGATGGGTTTGTGAAGGTGGAAAATGTGAAGCTTCCGGATAGTTCATTTGCACGAGTTGATGAGAAGCTGAGTTTGAAGGAGTGTGAGCAACAATGCTTGGAAAATTGTTCTTGCGCGGCGTATGGAGGTGTGGATGAGAAGGAGGAAGTCGGGTGTTTGAGATGGTATGGTGAATTGATAGATACAAGAGTGTTGAATGGGGGCCAAAATCTGTACGTACGTGTGGATGCACTTGAGTTAGGTATTCAACAATTCTCTGGTATTTCAGTCAATTTTTTCCTACCATGCTTGCATACAATGTTAAAATAGAAAATGTTTTATAACTTCTTTCATAGTTATTAAGTTAACCTTTTTGTAATTAACTAGTCAATAACCTATGCAAAAGGTGAGAAAGTCTAAAAAACTATGATTTTTTTTTTTGCTTAAATATAAAAATTTGATAATTATGATGATTATATATAAGCTTATATTGAAAAATTTAATGTTCATACCACTTTCACAATGAATTACATTACTTGTGAAGTGTTATGTAGCACTTCTTATATTTATTTTTTATATTGTTGAAGTGGCTCCAATTACATTCATTGATATTGGTCAATTTCAAGAATTTAACGCTAAAATTATTAGTATATTAAATATTTTCCTTATATAAAATTATCTTCTATCACAACTTATTTACTTAACAACATTGAAAAAATAATTATGAATGAAAATTTTGCGTAGTGTGCACCGCTTATGTTACATACATGACTAGAGAAATTTTATTCTTTTCGATCAGGTCATTCCATGGGCTTCTTTGCCAACAAGAGGAGGCTGGCAATTCTAGTAGTGGGCCTACTTGTTATTACTTCATTATTAATTTTCCTATTTGCGCATTTCCTAATTAAAAGGAAAAGGAAGGGTAAGCAAGTTTCCTATTGATATTCTTTTTCGATCTAAAGTTGCATGTGTGAATTATAAGCATCATTTAGGAGCAAAGTTTACCACAAAAGCCTTATAAATTGATTTGTTGGTGTTTAAACATAGAACAATTTAATAACATTAAAACTACTTTCAAATTTACTATTTTTTTTTTTTTTTTTATACAAGATAGAAATTCTACTCTAGCCTACTCTACACCCCACAAATACTCATACTTGTAGAATGACTACCGCACCAAGAATGCGTAGTGATTTAAATTTACTACTAAAGGTTTACAAAATGGTTTTGCAATTAATGTGATTAGTGTCACATTAAGAACACAATCACCACCAGCAAGTGTAGTGCAATGGTTGCAAGTCCTGGGAAAGATCTATTACTTCGAACCAAGTGCCAAAAGATTGTGGGTTTGAGTACTAGTACTAATCCATACTTTCTAATATGCAAAAATCATGGTAATATGATCGAGTAGTGACACGCCCTGCTGTACACTACTAGTGCCCATGGGCTTACAAAAAAAAAAAAAAAAAAAAAAACCCTTAGTGGCAATGTACTGTGGAACATGAGGCAATGATTACACACGCAACCTCCCCCCTCCCCCTCCCCCCCCCCTTTTTTTTAAGAACACTAACATTTTTAATTACCTTCTTATGTTGTGTTTAAAAGTTGGCACACCGGTTTGTAAATCCTATATATGCAGTATAATTCTTATGTTCTTAATATTACACAACCGACTAAAATGATTGCAAGCGTCATTGGTAACCATGCTTACATGAGGATAGGGAGGGGAAGACAACCCACATTGAACAGTGATGTTACTGCAAGTTCAACAACCTTTCAAGATTCTCAGAAGCTGGATGAAGGTATAGAAAATCTAGATTTACCATTTTTCGACATAAGCACCATACTTACTGCCACAGACAACTTCTCTTTTGCTAAAAGGCTTGGACAAGGTGGATTTGGCCCCGTCTATAAGGTACTTCACCTTGCTAATGATAAGCATCTGTTAAATGTGAATTAATTCTTATTTATGTTCCATAACAATTTTATATATCTGGGGCCAAGGTTGCGGTGGATAAGCTAAGGTCACAAATGCACAAATTATTGGGCTGAAGTTCTCACAATATGTTATTTTAATTTATAATCACCCACGCATACTGCTAGGATGATTTTGGTGGAAGTGAAGGGCAAGGATTACAAATGGCACATGCATAGTATAAATGTATAATGGAGAAAAAAATTATTATAATTAGTTAATCATTTTTAAGTCTCAATTATAATTGCAGGGTCAACTAGCTAATGGGCAAGAAATAGCAATAAAAACACTCTCAAGAAGTTCAAGGCAGGGCACAGAAGAATTTAAGAATGAAGTTATGCTAATAGCAAAACTCCAACATAGGAATCTTGTGAGGCTTTTTGGTTGTTGCATTCATAAAGAAGAGAAGATGTTAATCTATGAATACATGCCAAACAAAAGTTTAGACCTTTTCATATTTGGTATGCCATTTCTACCATCACATATAGCTTTCAACTATGTAACTAATTCTTGTTTTCAAGCACTATTACTTAAATATAGTTAAAATATAAAGGCAAATTATGATAATTTAAAATTAACTATATTTTGTATATTGTTGATGGAAGTTTTCATGCATTGGTCCAGATGAAATAAAAAGAAAATTCTTGCATTGGAGGAAGCGATTTGAAATTATTTCTGGTATTGCTCGAGGAGTCTTATATCTTCATCAAGATTCTAGAGAAAAAATCATCCACAGAGATCTAAAAGCAAGCAATGTACTACTAGATGCTACAATGAAGCCAAAAATTTCAGATTTTGGTTTGGCTAGATTGTTCGGAGATGACCAAATTGAAGCAAATACAAATAGAGTTGTTGGCACATAGTAACTCTCTCTCTCTCTCTCTCTCTCTCTCTCTCTCTCACACACACACACACACACACACTTCAAATGCTAAAATCAAAAGTTAAACAAGCATATTATTCTTAAGAACTTGTTTTACTGTAGTGGATATATGTCACCAGAGTATGCAATGGAAGGGTTATATTCTATCAAATCAGATGTCTTTAGTTTTGGTGTCTTAACACTTGAGATAATTAGTGGCAAGAGAAACAATCACTATCTTGCTGGAAGCCCCTACCTAAATTTGATAGGACATGTAAGTAAAATATATTATTACTTCATTTTGAATTAGTGAACTTCACTACGGCTCTAAGGTTATATACTATTAAATTGTTTTAGGGCTGGGACTTATGGATGGAAGGAAAACCCTTGGACATAGTTGATTCATCTTTGGCTCAAGTATATTTTACTAGTGAAGTTTTAAGATGTATTCAAATTGGACTCTTATGTGTGCAAGAACAAGCAGCAGACCGGCCAACCATGGCAGAAATTGTGTTCATGTTAGGAAATGAAACTACTCTACCCCAACCTGGCAAGCCAGCATTTATCAACAAAAGAACTATAAATCACGGACAAGATTCATCAAGTTCTACAAGAGCACCTACGTCACTTAATGATGTAACCATTTCTGTGCTTGAAGCTCGTTGAGGTTTGCACTTATTAGTTAAACTACACTTTCATACTTGAAGAAATACATTGCTTGTTCTTGGTTGAACTATAGATTTTTATAAATTTCCAAATTTATCTTTTGTTTGAGATATTATGGACGAAAGGTCTAAGTCTGTAGTTAGTTTATGTACTTGTAGAGTAAGCACACTAATCCTAAGTGAATTAGGGTTAGCTAGGTTTAATTTATAGTTCTCTAGTATATAGATTCAACGTTATGTTCATTTTAATACAATGAAATTGTATAGTAAAGATGTAGCCGTCATAAACTTTCCTCTATGGATATAAGTCATTAGGCCGAACCATGTCTTACTTTTATTTTTCTCTTCTATCTCTTTTGATCACTCAATCACTTAACAACTTTAGCATTATTGAAAATTTAAATTTTGAGTAATGTAGTACTTGATGACATGAGAAATGTTGAGACAATTTACTAAATTAATTTTTGTGACCACCTCATTGTATCAATTAAAATGAAATGACAATAATGTCCAAAACTAAAAATTTTCAGAGTAAAAAAAAAAATTAATAATAATAATTAATATAAAAATCATATTGTAGTTTACTATATTTTAGAATTAGAAGGAAAGTTCTATCCAATTTTCAATTATTTATTATAAATTCATCATCCTTGCTTTCACTAGTTCTTAATGTTTTCTTTTACTAGTGCGTTATGTATTTCTCAAACAACAAAATCATTCGAATCTTCTTTCACTTTTTTTTTTTTTTTTTGAGAGAGAGTTTCAACATTTGCCCTCCGCTCCTGATGATAGCTCTTTATCATCAAACCAAGACACCAATAAGTTTTTGGTATAAGTGGAGATTGAACCCCAGATCTCTTATACAACCATCAGAGACTTTACCAGTTGAGCTAACTGGAACCCACTCTTCTTTCACCTTTGTTGACAAAGAAGAAAAAATCCACGCTTAGCTTTTATAGAAATATATTTTAGTAAAAAAAAATCTCTTTGAAATAATGACCTTTTTTTTTCTATGTTTAGTTGTAATTTTGAAAGTAGTCCCCCCAAAAAAAAAAAAAAACATTTAATTTCATTAAAATTTTATATAACTATAGTGTCAGTAGTGATCGCTAAAATGAAGGTTATGTAGTTATAGTGATAATGATAGTGATTATAGAAGTGGTGGTGGCACCAAAGGAGATGATGATGGTGGTCGTGGCCTAAAAAGTCAATGGAGGTTGTGGCTAGAGTGTCCATGGTGGTGCTAGCAAAAAAAAGTGTGTGGCCCTTAGCATTATGTACATTAAAAAATAAAAAATAAATTAAAAAAAAAAAGGGTGAAGGCACAAATCATTTTCCAACGTTCCCTCGTGCCTTCACCCTATTTTTTTTTTCAAAAATTTTCATCTATTTTAGACTTATGCCACTGCTTAGTAATAATTAGGAGATCAATAATGAATAACCTATCAATTTTTTTAATAGATTAGTTTTGTTCTACTTTTTCGGTTTCTATTTCAATTTTCAACAACATCAAAGGTATTTTCAATCATAAATATTGTCAAAATTAGGCTTTGCAAAAGAAAATAAGATTTCACACTTAGATAATGAAATTAGATTCTACTTCTAATTTAATTTTGTTGACGTGGCTGAGGATGATGATGTGACAATGACATTGCAAATTCTCATTGTAACATGTGACAGCTAAGATGAGATGTGGCATGTGAGGCATATGATTGCGCGTGAAGGCATGAGGGATGCAGATGTTAGCATGTAGGAACATGTAAAGAAGGTTGGTGATGCGTGAAAGTGCGTGGAGAGCGTGAGACCACTTGCAAAACCTACAAGTAGTGTGTGAGAGAGAGCGTTGCGAAATAGAAGAAACCCTTGTTTGGGTCTACAAGCAACCCTTGTTTAGGTCTACGGGCCGATCTAGGCACAAAGAACTAATTTGTGCAATCAGTTTCAATTGCGGTGGTCGTGGCTTAGGAATGACGGATTCCAATGACAAACACTATCAAAGCACACAAGATGATTACTCTGATACCATGAAAAAACAGAGAGGACAAAGAGAACTATTGAAAGAAATAAACATGTAAAACAATTTGTATATTTTTTGTGTGTGTAATTGTACAAGAGACCTTCTATATCAGCATCATATGAATGCAATACAAGCAATAAGAGTGCAATAATTGTAAAATGGGCCGAAGCCCACCGGGCTTAATACAAACAAACTTTAACCATACTCACAAATTATTGACAGTACAATATAAAATACTAATAAGTTACTCCATATAGTAAATGGTCCCAAACATACAATAGGATCAATAGGGGTCCTAAAACTGCAATAAGATCATAGTTGTCAAAATTGCGATCCGGATCGTAAAATCGTACGATTTTACGATCCCACCTTACCAAAAAGTTTAAAATCTTAGCAGGATTGCAAAACTGGTAGGATCGTATAGGATCCTACCGATCCTACTGATCCTACCATTTGGCTTGATTTTTTTTTTTTTTTTTTTTTTTTAAGTGGGATTCATTTGGGTAAGATAATCCACCTAACCCCACAAACCCAACGAGTTATCAGAAACCCAATAATGAATTGAAGTCCCAAATTTACCACTATGTCAACATAAAATCTCAAAAAAACCTTAGGGATTTCGATGATTACGCTATGGATGTTGATACTAGAAAGGATATAGATGATGAAATGGGATATGACAATTACAGTGATTAGATTAGAAGAACATTAGAATGAGAATTCTCTTTTGGATTTCATATTTGTAATTAGCTAGTTGACCTTAGATTGAGAATTCTCTTTTGGATTACATATTGTAAATTTATAGTTAGGTAGTTTTTATATGCTAACTAGCCTAACTTATTTTGGATTTGGAACTTAGAATTTGGAAAACATTTTCCATATGTGTAGATAATATTTTGGTACTTAGTTGCTAATTAAACATATACTGAACTTTTTAGATACATTATGTCAAAAGTTAAATATATTTTGTTTCGTTAGAATGACATAAGAACGATGTAGTGCGTACAAATTACATTTTATGATGCAATTTTTTTTTTTAATAGATAGGTTCATATTTTAAGTGTTTATATAATATACAAAGTCACTATTAATAGATTTTTTTCTTAAAATCTAAAAATAAATAAGACCTTACGATCCACGATCCTACATACTTTCCACGATCCTACGGAACACAACAAGCAAACCCTTATGCTTTGTAGATAAATCCAAGCAGATTTAAAATCGCGTAGAAATCAATCATAGATAGCACATTTGCTTTGTTCAAAGTATTTGAAGGTACGAAAGCAGGCACCTTTACATCGACAATGTCAATCTATAATCAACTGTTCCCTCTATCTTTTTCCTTGGAACAGTAATAACTAAATATAAGCTGAAGTCACACAAATGTAAGCTGAAGTCACACAAATGTACTCCTTTTTTGGGAGTTTTATGGTGCAAAATATCTTTTGGAACTGAGTGACTCAAATTGCTTCGTACAAGAAACCAATAAATATCTTATCAAAACGAAAAAAAAAAAAAAAAAAAAACCAATAAATATATATATAGGTACTAATATTTAAAGTAACAGGTATTACGTCTTTATCGTGCTTTGCTTTTTTATTTAATTTCTACCTCCCTTGTGGACCCTACTCATTAAAATTCTCAGCTACTTCCAAATCCAAGATTTCACTTCAAAGACTAGCCAGCAAACTCATTTGCCACAAGCTATAATCAATCACAACGTGAAAAAACAATGAATCCTGCTTCTTCTCGCCCTTTTTTGTATTCAGTATTGCTTCTTCTCTCCCTTTTTTTCCAAATTTGCATTTCCCTTGACACCATAACACCCAACCATGCCATCAAGGATAATGGTCAAACTCTAGTCTCAAACCAAAAAGCCTTTGCACTTGGTTTTTTCAGCCCCGGCAATTCCACAAACCGCTATGTTGGAATTTGGTACAACAAAGTTCTTGAACAAACTGTTGTGTGGGTTGCAAATAGAGACAATCCTCTCAATGATACAACAGGAATCCTATCAATCAACGGCCAGGGGAACCTTGTACTTCACACCCCAAACCAAACCATTCCAATTTGGTCCACCAATGTTTCTGTTTCAGTCTCAT
>JARYZH020000565.1:0-125622 GCA_030021035.2 Notholithocarpus densiflorus
TACAACTATATATTTATATATTTATACAACTATATATTTAAATATTTATATAAATATATATTTATATAAATATATATATTTATATTTATATATATATTTTGACGTGAACCTATAAATCAGCTTTCATTTCCAAAAACCGCAGGCCCAAAATCTCAATCAAATGTCAATCCCTCTGAGCCAAAAAGGAAACAAAATATTTGCTTGGCAATTTCCCTTTTTTGTATTTTTGTATCAGTACCTGTCACAAACGATTCTCTTCTTCCACCAAAAATCTTAGTTATTACTGTATCAGTGTCATGTCATCCACGCTTATGTTTAATTATGGGTAAATTGTAAATTACACTCCTAAAATTTAAGATGTTTAGATTTTACACCCTGAAATTTTAGAATTTGAATTTTACCCCTGAAGTTTGGAGTGTTTGGATTTTACACCCACAAATTTGTCTTTAGTTTTTTTATTTGTTTGAGTACAAAATTATAATGATTGAGTGTGTTTGTATGTGATGTGGGGTGAGTATATGTAATTGTTACACTTTTAGAAGTTGTAATTTTTGTACTTTGAGTAGATAGAAAAGGTTTTGTAATTGATGTTAAATGAAAGAGATAAAATATGTCACTAACATAAATTTACTTGGCTCTGTAATAGGTTCACAATTTTTGAAGAATATTGATATAAATGTATACTTTGGTGGACCCCTTGACAATCCTGAAGGGATTGACGGATTCCCATTTAGAGGGGAGGGTATCGAATGCTACTACATGATGTTACGTCGTAAGTTGAAGACGTTGAATGATTTGAAGAGGAAAATAATGGAGGAATTGAAATTGAACCCTGCTTGGTATGACATCAAGATTATTTATCGTTACCCACAAGAAGTCCTTCATGAACGGATAAATTACGGGTATATGGCGATCAAAGAAGATAAACATGTAAAGATGATGTTTAATAGGATCCAGAAAATGCCCCAAGTAAATGCTGCTGAGTTGTATGTAAGTTTGGAGGCGGTTGCAGACAACACTACTGAGGTGGTGCAACAAATAACTACGGCTTTACAATTTACAGCCCTAGATGATGGATGCACTACAATGGGAGGGTATACAATGGGAGGTTATACGCTCCCATCTCAAGATTATGTTGCCAATACTGGTGAAACTCTCTATCCTCAAGAGACACATTTAGAGGAGGAAGACGAAGACGAAGACGAAGATCATGTTGCGAATGATGGTGAAAATATTGATGACGTGGATCAATACGAAGAGAGGATTGAGCAAGGCGACTTTGAGAATGATGTGGATGACCATGAAGTCGTTCCCAATTTTGAAGAGGAAAATATGGAGTACCATGATGAAGGTGATGCAGATGATGATATTGGTGTCCAGCATGATACAAATACGACCACTGGCTACAGACCTCCTGCCGACTCATTCTACGCAAATACTTGGGAAGATATGGTTGATCCTTCATGTCTTCAGATACCATTTGTTTCTACTTGGGAAGATGGGATGCATTTTTGTAAAGGGTTGACTTTTGCAAATAAAGAGGCGGTGAAACGTGCATTGATAATATACGCAGCAAATGATAATAGAAATTTTATAATCCGAAGGTCGACCAAAACTCAATTGTGTGCCGCATGCGTTGACGACAACTGCAAGTGGTACGTTGGGGCATACATGAAGGCTAAATTCAATGGTTTGTGGATGGTCACGTCTTATGTGGGTCCACACAGTTGTATACCCTTTGGCCTGCGAAGAGACGGTAAAATGATGGATTCTAATTTTGTTGCATCAGAAATTGTGGGAAAATTGCGACAAAATCACACTGCTCGTATTGATGAGCTCTGGGAGATCATACGTACTAAGTATAATCATGAGCTTTCTTACTATAAAGTATGGGACGCAAAACAAAAGGCAATTGCTAAGATATTTGGGGATTGGGAGGAGTCTTACCAAAGGTTGCGAAAGTTGTTGTTGGCATACTTGGATCAGGACTCAGGTACCCAGTACAGCTATCACACCATACCTAGGCCATACGAAGGTACTACCTTACTGCGCTATGTATATTGGGCGTTCACTTCATGCATTGCTGCATTCCAATATTGCAGGCCAGTGATTAGTATTGATGGGACTCATCTGTATGGTAAATACAAAGGGGTATTGATGATTGCAATGGCAACTGATGCTAACCAAAAGGTTTTGCCTCTCGCCTTTGCTGTTGTGAACAAGGAGTCAGGGGATAGTTGGGGTGGTTTTTAGAGTGTCTCAGGACTTCGATAGAGCATGTCATACCAAATGGTGGCATTTGCATTATTTCTGACCGACATAAAGGTATCAAATGCGCCATTCGAGAGTGGCCTAGAGGTCCGGATGGAACAAAACGGGTATTTCACCGATATTGCCTTCGACATGTTGCTAGCAACTTCAACAGACACTTTGATAACCCGACTCTAAAGGCATTGGCCTTGAAAGCTGGATATGCGACTCATGAAGCTAAATTTGAGTCCATAATGCAAACCATTAAGGAGGTCGAGATTAATTTACTGAGGGGTGTAGACCCTACTGATCGCCGGATTGCACGTTATATGCCATACACATATCTAATGAGTGAGGATCTGGACAAATGGACCCAGTCATATGATGGTGGAAGACGTTATGGGGCAATGACAACCAATATCTCTGAGTGCTTTAATGGGGTACTTAAAGGTGCCCGCGGTTTGCCCATTGCTGCAATGGTTGAGTTCACTTGGTGCAAACTTGTTGCATATTTCCACGATCGACATAAACAAATTACTTCTGATCTCTCTCGAGGTAAGGTGTGGTGTGATTATGCAATGGAGATCTATAACAAAAATGAGCAGAAAATCGCAGGACACACTCTGAGGAATTTTAATCATGAAGAGGGTGTATATCAAGTGGTTACCCCATACAACGACCATAGAGGTGGAGGGGGAAACCACAGTCATGAAGTGCGCGTATTTGCTAGAACATGTGGTTGTGGAAAGTGGCAAAACTTGAAGATCCCTTGTTCACATGCAATTAAAGTTCTTCAAGGTTTGCACCTCGATGCGACCAGCTATATTGACCCATGTTATAGTTTGAACAACGCCAGACCGATGGATGGGCTGCTGTGTCAACACCGACGTGTCAATGGGTCCAGGCTCTGCATAGTTAATCCGTCCAGCATTTGCAGCAGCCATACTGCACAAAAATGATAAGCAGTTAGCACGTAATAGATATTATTGAAAACAAAAACAAAAACAATCTAAGAAAGATTCTCAAAAAAGAAGCCACAGACAACACAGCTTATTAGGCTTTATATGTCACTTTATGATTAGAGATGTATAGAAGTTAACACAACAGAAGGAGAGGAAGCAAGATGCAGGAGTTGGCTGGATCAGAATCTAAACTTCACTATGCTACATGTAATAATTGTACAAATAGTTAGTCTCCATTTCCCAAACATCAAATTCTACTCTTGATTATTTATCATTTCTCTATTAAAGATGATTGTTGTGAAAATAAACCCATTTAGGCAAGATTAAAGAAAAGAGAAGAAAAATAGACACGAGTCATAAATGCAATATGCCTACGTCCACTGGCGGTGACAAAGAAAGTTTCACTATAAAATAAGAAGATTACAATAGTAACATAAGCACTCTCGACTCAAACCCCAATTTAATTCTACTTTTCCCTAAATGAATTGCTGCAGCACCAATATATATATATATATATATGTATGTATGTATGTATATGTATATATATATATTAAGTCAGCTAGGGTATTAACATTGCACAAGTATATATATATATATGTATATATATTAAGTCAGCTAGGGTATTAACATTGCACAAGAGTTACTATAGACCGCAATATTACAACAACTACTCTATGTTAGACCAAATTATAGCCAAAAGATCAACAATGATGATGATGATGTTGTGTTGGTTATTTGATAAAATTCGCTGTACTGTGTCTAGCTTTCAATAATTGCATAGCTTGAATTACAAATTAAGGTTGATAAATGATTTTGAGAAGAAATGCCCTAAGGGCAATGGTAAGGAGCTTTTTTTCAAGAAATAAAAAATCAAATTGGAGTACATATATTCAAAAAAGAAAAACTACACAATCACATCGTGCCTATAAATTAATGAATTATTAACAAGTACATTTCCTTCTTCGATCAAAATGTGAGCTCATGGAAGTATATAATTTCGTAACCTATACATTAAGGCACTCCTTAACAGTACCTTTTTAAGAATTATCATTTCCTCTGGTAATGAGTAATTAATCAAGCCCCATCCTCATATGCAAGCAAAAATAACAAAGTTTGACATTGTACTTACTTTTTTTTTTTTTGGTTTGTTGATTAGTATGATATTCATATTGTAGTTACTTGATAGAGTAATAACTATTAAATTCAATACCAAATAAACTCCCTTTAATCTCAGCCTAATTCCCTAAACCCAATGAACCCAGTTTAGCAGTATGATACAAATAATTGGTTTCACTTGTTTTCAGGTAAAAAGAACCAAAAATATTTCATTTACTGTAAGCCTAATACCCTAAACCCATTTGAACCCAGTATCGCAAGTTGGTTTTTAAAAAAATGGGTTTCACTTCTATTCAAGTAAACGGAAACATAAAACTTAAATTCAATACCAAATACACTCCCTTTACTATGAGCCTCACTCCCCAAACCCAACTGAACTATAGCAAATTGGTTTAGAAATAATGGGTTTCACTTATTTTCAAGTAAACAGAAACATAAAACTTTAAATGCAATACCGACACTCCCTTTACTCTGAACCTCACTCCCCAAACCCAACTAAACCCAGTATATAGCAAATTAAATCCTCAGCAAATATAAACAAACCAAGAAACATAATCCGATTCCACAGCAAATATAAACAAACCCAGAAACCCAGAGACATAATCCGATCACAAAAAACAACAAAGCTCCGATCTTTTTTAAACAGTTCTATTACAAATTCAAAACAGAAACCAAAATAGAAAAAACCGAATTGAAACCAAAATTTCTTTGATTTTTCCCACTGTTTCCCGGCAACCAAACGGTGAAAGTGAAACACACTTTGAAGCAACTCACCTTTTATTTTAGTTTTGAGAAGCCGCGTAGATTGAGGAACTCAAAGCTCTGTGAGTGAGAGTGGAGACTTTATCAAACCTCTGTACACCTCACTGTGCTATAGACTGAGTAAGAGAAGAGGGTGATCGGCGAAGAGGGTGATCGGCGAAGAGGGTGATCGGCTAGGTGATGAATGTGAAATAGACTGAGTGAGAGATGAGGGTGATCGGCGAAGGTGATGAATGTTTGACGGAGTGGGAGAAGAGAGTGAGTGAGACAGGCGCTGAAGTGTGAGAGTGAGAGGGTGAGACTGGTCTGTGTGAGAGAGAAGGTGAGTGAGAAAGTGAGTGAGAAAGTGAGGCGTTAATTTTAAAAAAACCCTATTTGAAACAGACTATCTAAAAATCGAGTTTCTGATACTCGGTTTCACTTTTAGTAAACCGAGTTTCAGAGACTCGAGTTTCTAGCGTCACGTGGCGCCTATGTGGAACTCGAGTCTCAGAGACTCGAGTTCCACGTGTACTCCACGTGGAATTTTGCCATTTCAGATCATGAAAACCGAGCCTCAAAGACTCGATTTACAGGCTTAAAATCGAGCCTTTCAGACTCGAGTTGTTACTTAATGATATAGTTTCAAAACCGGCCTACTAACTAAATAGTTGGGAAATTATGCTTATTTTCTAATTTTGGCCTAAGTAAAGTGGGGAGTGTCGGGAGAAATTATACTGTCCTTACGGTGGACCATGTCATTTGTCCACCATTTCAGTAAAAAACTTTCACCTATTTAAAATTGCTGAGTCAGTATTTAGTTTTTATTTAAAACTTCACATTTTAAATCAGTGAGAGTCTTTTACTGAAATGATGAAATATATCACTTATCCACCATAAGAACCTTATAATTTTTCGAGAGCAGGAGTGGAGTGCCAGATTTACGAGATGTATTAGAAAAAAAAAAAAAAAAAAAAAGAATAAAGAATGAGTAAACGTGTGGCTAAGAGTGGTGGAGTGGGAAAGTAGATTGTTAAAGAGTCATAACTCATAAGTCAGTGACTTGTCTAGTCATCTGACCTTGGGTTTTTCTTTTTTAAATTTTCTTAGTTAAATAAATAGTTAAAGTTATACTATTATATTTATATAAACTAAAAGATAAAATTTAAATACTAAATAGTTTATTCTTTGTCTACCATTACTGACAAGAAAAGAAAGTTGGTATGGAGAAAAAAAAAACATTTTTTTTCTAATTTTTATATTTTCTTAATATAAGTTATTGAAATTCAAGTTTTAAACAAAAATTTTTATATTAAAAAAAGTAAGAGGATGAGAATAAATTCTGAAGATTTATCACAAAGCCTTCTATATCTTCCTTTTGCAAGCTCAGGTTAATAGTTCCACTCTCTCTCTTTCTCAACCAAAGGCTGCAATGACTTCCACCACCAAAGAAGTACCCATAGAGCTTCTTCCTTTTATCCGGGTATACAAGAACGGCTCAGTGGAACGCCTCGAAGACACCCCTATTGTTCCACCATCACCTGATCAAGACCCAGAAACCGGAGTCTCATCCAAAGACATAACCATTTCAGAGAACCCTTCCATCTCAGCTCGCCTTTACCTCCAAAAACTCACTGCTCACAACCAAAACCAAAAGCTCCCCATTTTAGTTTACTTCCACGGCGGCGGTTTTTTCCTAGAATCCGCCTTCTCAAGCCTCTACCATCGCTACCTCAACAACTTAGTCTCCCAAGTCCATGTTCTCACTATCTCGGTCGAGTACAGACTTGCACCAGAGCACCTTCTTCCAGCTGCTTACGAAGACTGCTGGGCTGCACTTCAATGGGTTGCCTCTCACTCAGCTGGTAACGGTAAAGAGCCGTGGTTAATCAATAACGGTGACTTTGAAAGAATATTTATAGGCGGTGACAGTGCTGGTGCCAATATAGTACATAACATGGCTATCAGAGCTGGGATTGAGAGCTTGCCTTGTGGTGCTAAAATTTTAGGTGCTTATCTTGCCCACTCTTATTTTTGGAGTTCTAAGCCAATTGGGGCAGAGCCTAAGGAAGGACACGAGAAGAGCTTGCCGTATTTATTTTGGAACTTTGTGTATCCCTCGGTAACTGGTGGCGTTGACAATCCAATGGTTAATCCAGAAGGGCCAGGTGCACCGAGCTTGGCTGGGCTGGGGTGTGATCGGATGCTTGTGTGCGTGGCTGGGAAGGATTTGATGAAGGACAGAGGCGTTTGGTATTTTGATATGGTAAGGAAGAGTGGGTGGAAAGGGGAAGTAGAATTGTTTGAAGTGGAGGAAGAAGATCATATTTTCCATATCCGCAATATTGAGACACAGAATGCTAAGGCTATGGTCAAACAATTGGCTTCTTTTGTCTTCGAGTAAAACTATTTTCTGGCATATTATACTAGGAATATTCCTAGAATAATGCTGCTTGACAGCAAGGAATAATAATTATAGTGGTAGTAGATGCTTCCTGATGAATCTTGATTAGTCCCACACTCCCACTTGCTTCCTACCATTGTTTAAGTTTAACTTATGTTGTTTGGTTGAGGATTCCGTATGTCAAAGACGAATAAAAATCATTTGTCTCATTATTAGTGTTTCATACTTCATCAACTATATTATGTCAAATATCTGATTTATTTATTTTTTTAAAGAAGAACTTTACTTTTATAAGAAAATTAAAATGGACATCTAAGCAGGGACAGACCCAGATTTTAAGTTTGGAGGGCCAGAAATAAGCGAAAAAAAAAATTGAAATACACATCCATATAGTATTAATACGCATCCAAAATTTCAAACTGTGTTTGAGAGATTGGAACATCGACATTTTCCGGAATTGGAGAATGCATATTTTCTAGAATAGGAACATCTACATTTTCTAGAATTGGAAAAGCAACATTAGTTGTTGGCAATCACACGTTGACTTCGGAAGAATTTGAATCTTTTCTTTTGAAAAAATCAAGCATTGTAGTTGATTTTTTCATGATCTATAAATAAAATAAGAATCATATATATTATCGCACAAATGGTTGTTGTTAGTTGTTACTAACTAAAGACAAATACTAGAATTTGGATAATATGCATGATGCATTTAATTATAAATTTAGTATTTCTCACTTATTTTCAATTTATAAATTTATCTAATTTAGCATTATAAGTTAACAATAGACGCAAGTGAATCACTATTATTTTCTTAAATATGTGTGACAATTTTCTATATTATATAATTTTTTTTTTCTTTTTGTCTTTGATCTGCCTTTTTTTTTTTTTTTTTTTTTCTTTTTCTTTCTGTCACTTGTTCCTATTATGCCCAACTACCAGTCAACAAAGAACAAACAAACAGTCAAAAAAATATTCTCTAATCTGACTCATCTGAGTAATCTCTACAAACTCTACTCTCTATCTCTCTATCTCTCTTATCTATACAATACAATTACAAGGGAGAGAGTCACAAACACAGAGTGACAGAGAGTCACAAAGCCAAAACCCAAAAAAAAAAAAAAAAAAAAAACACCATAAGCCACAGCACAGATTCAATTCATAATCACCAACATCAGTAATCAGTTCATCACTCATCAGTAAAAATACAAACACTCCACAAGCACAGATTGAGCAACCGGCATAGATTGAAGGAAAGGATAGATTAAATTATAAATACTTGTGAAGGCTGGAGCAACGAAGCTGGGTTGGGCAGATCAAGCAACTGGCGGTGGCGACAGCTGAGACTCTCGTGTGGGCGGTGGCAACAGCTGGGTAGACTCTTGCGTCGGCGTGGGTACTACCGTACTGGGTAGACTCTCGCGTCGGCGTGATGATGATGGCGGCGTTGCATCAGCGTTTGGGTTGTCTCTATCTCTATGTCTCATCTCTCTATCTCTCTGTCTCGCCTTACTATCTCTCTTTTTCCTTCGTCTTTCACTTTCTCCATTAGGTTTAGCCGTTTTGGACTGCTAAGTTTTCTTTTCTTTTCTTTTTTTTTTTTTTTTTTTTTTGATTTACATGGGTCATGGGCTCTTGCCTCCTAGGCTGGCCGGCTGGGCTTAGTGGGCTAGGAATTCATGATTTTTGGGAGGGGGGCCTAAGCCTATATATATATATATATTTTTTTTTTTTGGGAAAATTTAACCTGCCAAAATTTTTTTTTTTGGGCCCACGAGGGGCCCAAGCCCCCTTAGGCCCCCACCTGGGTCCGTCCCTGGAGAGGAGAGTTTTGGAGATTGAGAGCTTTGGGGAGAAGCGTAGAGAGTCAGAGAAAAAGTGAGTGAGAGATAGAAAAAGGAGAATAAAATATTATTATTTGTGTTTACAAACCCGTAGAATAATAACCTACTGTTCACGGGTTCTAAAATTTTTAAATTTTACCTACCGGGTTGGAGCACTATTTTGGCTTCTCAGTTGTTAAAATAGCAACTGGGTGTTTACACCCTCTACTTTGGGTTCTAAGTTGTTAAAATAGCAACTGAGTGTTTACACCCTCTAATGCTAACATTAGCAGTAGTGAAGTTAAATAGCTATATAGTTATTTTAGCTTCACCAAAACACAAAAATGCATGATGCAGTAGTGATGCCATAGGTAAAAAATTGGCGTAAATGCACTTTTGGTCTCTACATTTTGGGTCCATTTCTATTTTAGTCCCTACTTTTCTATTTTACCGCTTTTAGTCCTTAAAATGAAAAATGCGTTCCATTTTAGTCCCTGCCTTTATCTCACTAACGGAAATTACTGATGTGACAAATGGAGAGCACTGTTGACACAATAAATGCTGACATGGCCATTAAAATAATATTAAAAAAATTATTTGGAATTTAAAATACACGGCTTTAGCATTTTAATTTAAAATTTTAAAAACAAAAAATTTCTAATTTTCTTTTCATTATTTTTTTGGAAGAACATGTAGATTTTTCTGATGTTCTTCCCCAGAAAATGATTGATTGTTCTTCATGTTCTTCCCCCAAGAATATGGTTTCCCAAATAATTAAAAACTCAAGATTTTCTTTTCTTTTCTTGCATTTTCTTAGCATCAAAACAGGCAAAAACACATACAAAACCATGATCAAACTTAGCAGTTCTAATACAATAAACTAACGAAATTCAAACAACGATCAAACCAAAAACAAAAAACCAAAAACACCAAAACCCAAAGTTGATTCTCGTCAATAAAATACACCAAAACACAAGCCAATCCTTATTAGTTTTAGATCTGGTTAGATCAAACCACGGTGACCCACCCAGCCACCATCGATCTGGGTTTAGAGAGAGAAAGAGGATGAGATTTCAGCCAACCATGGGTTTCGGCCATGAGTCTTGGGTCTTCAACCATGGGTTTTCGGCTATGAGAGAAGAGACAGAGAGCTTGGGATCTTCCACCAGAGATCGCCGCCGCAATCGAAATCTTCCACCACGTTGCTGGATAAATGGGTTGGAGTGGAATACTAGGACTTGTTTCTTGTTAGCCTTGATATTGGGGTTTCTTGCCTTTTCTTTTTCTTTCGTGGATGAGGCAAAGAGTAGGAGAAAATTTGGTGTAATGGTTTTTGCGTTGAAGGGATTTGATGTTTTTGGGTAGGCTCTCTTTTTGCATTGAAAGACTTTTTTTTTTTTTTTGTGGGACTTTTATTTATTTATTTATTTATTTTGGCTGAGACGTCTTTTATTGTTTTCAATTAAAATTAAAATTGAGAACCTGATATTTGGAGAAGAACTCTGATGAAGATTGAAGAATATGACAAAAAAATAATGAAAAGAAAAGAATATTTAATTTTATTACTTAATTTGATTTTTTTTATAAAAAATCATAAGCTTAGAAATTTGTTTTAATTGTTTTCTTGATGTGGCTTTTTTTTTTTTATATATTTAAAATCTGAAGTGGCATATTTTAAATACCAAATAAATTTTTTAATATTATTTTAATGGCCATGTCAGCATTTACTGTGTCAACAGTGTACTCCGTTTGTCACATCAGCAATTTCCGTTAGTGAGATGACTGTAGGGACTAAAGTAGAACGCGTTTTTCATTTTAAGGACTAAAAACGGTAAGATAGAAAAGTGGGGACTAAAATAGAAATGGACCCAAAATGTAAGGACCAAAAGTGCATTTACGCCTAATTTTTTTTAGCTTTTTGCTACAGTGCACAACTATTTATGACTGTGCACTGTAGCAAAAAAAAAAAAAAAAAAAAAAAAATCTTCTCTCTCTTTTCTCATTAAAAAAATATTTTCTCTTTTCTTTCTTTCTCTCTCTCTCTCTCTCTCTCCGGCTTCTCTTCTTTCTTCTTTTTTCCTTCTCATTTTTTTTTCTCTTTCGCTATTTTCACTTCTCATCAGATACCCCTTTACCACCAAATTCATCTATTAGTCTCAGTTTTTGTTATCTTTCTCAATTTTTCCCAACTAAGATTAAGAAGCGTGGGCTAGCTGAGAATCATGAACAAGAAGAACGGCTTTGGGAGCTGATCTGCATAAAGCACTTGGCCAACATCGGCGGCCTAAACTAGTAGCTCCGATCTATGGCCTAAGCTGATCTTCACTCGCTCCGATCTGTGGCCTGAGTTGATCTTCACTCGCTCCGATTTATGGCGTGAGCTGATCTTCTTTATCTTCATCTTCTACGACTTCTTCTTCTTCAGCTTGGTCTCCGTTTCCTCACCAAAACTTAGCTCTGTGATTGGTGATTTTGTTTGGTTTGGGTTGAGGAACAAGATTGGGGATTTGGGTTTTCTCTCTCTCTCTCTCTCTCTCTCTCTCTCTGCTGTGGACTACTGGTGGTGGTGGTTGTGGGTGTGCTTGTGGCTGATGGTGGAGGTGGTTGTGGTTGGTTACTGAAGTTTGGTGTAGATATTTTTATTATTATTCTAATGAGTTATTTGTATTATTTTAATCAAATAGCTAAAAATATAGATCCATTGATGTTGGGTGTGAAGAGGTAAAATAGATAAAGTGACTTTTGTAGGTGCCAAATAGCTAGCTCCACTACTATGGATGCTCTAAGTGTGAGTTTGGAAAATTATTGTTTAAATAGTGGATGCTCCACTGCTAGGTCTTACAAGTACACTATTCATAGTTTAAAAATTATTTTACTGTAGTGTTTTCAGCAATAAGTTTTCAGTTTTCAGCAATAAACTGTATCCAAACAGACCCTAATAAGAGTATAAAACATCTACTTGAGTTCTGGCAGGCCGTTGGGCCTTGAAGGTTTTTTTTTTTTTGGGTGGGTGGAGTCTTATCTAATAAGACTTGTGCCTGGGAGGCGCCTGCCATCACTGAAGCCACAACTGAGTTGAAGAATTGGGCATGGGAGGGAGCCACCCACCCTATGGAGGACTCCATGAAGAAAATCAAGACCGTCAAGTCAGTCACTCTTGCCAAGAAGATCAAGACCGTCGAGCCAGTCACCCCTACCAAGAACATTGTTTCTGTCCCCATTGAGTTTATTTCTACTAGTATTTCTATTCCTGTTGAGTCTGTTTGTGATAGTATTCCTATAGAGTCGGTTGCTATTGAGTCTATTAAGTCTGTTGAAAACTCTTTTCCTTATAATATGATTTCTGATTCTGTTTATTTGTTGGCTTTGAATGTTTTTATTTATGAAATTGGTAAAGAAACTCTTAATAATAAGGAATTAAAACAAGGACACCTATAACCCATAAAAGAAGAAACCCAACCCATTAACCTTGGAACTGATGATGAACCAAGAATGATACAAGTGGGCAATACTCTAACCACTTTTGAGAAAGATACATTAGTGGCACTTCTGATAGAGTTCAAAGAGGCATTTGCGTGGTTATATGAAGACATGCCTGGGATTTATACAAATATAGTACAACATTGCATTCCAACAGATCCAATCATGAAGCCCGTCAAGCAGAAATTGAGAAGAATGAAGCCAAATGGACCCTCAAGATCAAGGAAGAAGTTGAGAAACAGTACAATGCAGGATTTCTGAGAGTAGTTAACTATCCAGAGTGGTTAGCTAATGTTGTTACGGTGCTAAAGAAGGATGGGAAAGTAAGGATGTGTGTAGACTTTGCCTCACATTGATATCCTGGTCGATAATACAGTAGGTCATGGCTTGCTATCATTTATGGATGGATTTTTGGGGTATATTCAGATTAAGATGGCTCCAGAAGATATGGAGAAAACCTCCTTTATTACTCCATAGGGGACATATAGCTACAAAGTCATGCCATTTGGCCTCAAAAATGCTGGTGCTACTTACCAACGTGCAGCCTCCACTTTGCTACATGATTTGATCCATAAAGAAGTAGAGGTTTATGTTGATGATATGATAGTGAAGTCCAAAGACCATGAAGGGCATATGCCAGCTTTGAGGAAGTTCTTTGAAAGAATCTGGTTCTACAAGTTATGATTGAACCCAAAGAAGTGCACTTTCGGAGTCACATCTGGAAAGCTATTGGGGTTTATGGTAAGCCAGAGACAAAATCAAGGCCATTGTAGAGACGAAACCTCCAAGAACTGAAAAGGAGATCCGAGGATTTCTAGGGAGGATACAATACATCAGCAGGTTCATAGTTCAGCTCACCATGACATGTGAACCAATTTTTCGATTGCTCAAGAAGGAAGTTCCAACGGTATGGAATGAACAATGCCAAGAAGCCTTTGAGAAGATCAAGAATTATCTGGTGAAACCCCCAATACTCATCCCACCAGTACCTGAAAAGCCATTATTGTTGTATCTCACCACTACAGATACAGTAATGGGGGCTTTACTTGCTCAATATCTAGAGAAGACTAGAAAAGAGAATGCAGTCTACTACATCAGCAAGAAGATGTTGCCTTATGAAGATAAGTATTCACTATTGGAGAAGACATGTGTAGCACTTGTATGGGCAACCTGCAAACTCCGACATTATATGCTTACTTACAAGGTCTTGTTGATTGCAAGGATGGATCCTTTGAAGTACTTAATGGAAAAACCTGTGCAGGACGAGAAGACAGCTAAATGGGTTTTGCTTCTGTTAGAATTTGATATTAAATATGTGACTCAGAAATTTGTGAAGGGGAGAGCAATTGCTGATCACTTAGCCCACTGTTCACCTGAAGAAGCTGAAGAGATCCAAAGGGACTTTCTAGATGAAGATAATATCGGGATTGAGGTAGAATCATGGAAGATGTATTTTTATGGAGCAACTAACCAAAATGGAAGTGGTATTGGAGTTCTCTTAATTTATCCAAAAGGGGAACACATCCCATTTTCTGGTAAGCTTAACTTTCCTGCCACTATCAATGCCACTGAATATAAAGCTTGCATCATGGGGTTACGAGCAGCCCTAGGCCTTGGGGTAAAAGAGTTGGAAGTATATAGTGATTCAGCCTTGATAATTTATAAGATTCAGAATAAATGGAAGATCAAAGAAGAAAGGCTGATGCCTTATCATAAATGTCTTCAAAAGTGGGCCTCAAAATTTAGCAAGATCCAATATCAATATGTGCCAAGAATGCAAAATCAGATTGCAGATGCTTTAGCAACCATGGCATCCATGATAGATGGACCTAAGGAAGATGAAGCTAGGCCAATAGTGGTGGAACAGAAAGAAGAACCAACCTATTGCATGATAATAGAAGAAGATGAGGGAAAGAATGGAAAATGTGAATGGTATTCAGACATACTGCAATACCTCAAGGATGGGACATACCCGAAGTCTGTAGACAAGAATGACCAATTAACCATCCGGAGGTTGTCTGCTAATTACATTATTTGTGGTGAAAGGCTTTACAGAAGATCATATGACGGAATTCATCTCCTTTATGTGACCGCTAAGGAAGCACAGCAAATAATTGAAGAGGTTCATGAGTCAAGCTATGGGCCACATATGAATGCACACATGTTATCTCAGAAGATAATGAGACATGGTTATTACTGGACTACTATGGAAGCCGACTGTGCAGCTCATGTTCGAAAATGCCATCAATGCCAAGTCCTTGGAGATCTGAAGCACATGCCACCCATGCCACTACATACTATCACATCACCCTGGCCATTCTCTACATAGGGAATAGATATAATTGGGAAGATTCACCCAACTACATCCAATGGCCATGAATTCATACTCATAGCCATTGATTACTTCACTAAATGGGTAGAAGCTGCCTCATGCAAGGTTCTGAATTCAAAGAAAGTTGTTCAATTCATCCAGACCAATATCTTCTGCAGATATGGGGTACCACATGAAATTATCTCTTACAATGGGCTGCATTTCAAAGGAGAAACAGAAAAGCTACTGCAACAGTTCAACATTCAGCACCAAAAATCTTCACCTTACCGTCCTCAGACTAATGGAGCAGTTGAGGCTGCAAACAAGAATATAGGGCAAATTTTGAAGAAGAGCATGAAGAACTACAAGGACTGGCACCTACAATTGCCCTATGCACTCTGGGGGTATAGGACATCAATTCGATCTTCCACAAGAGCCACTCCTTATTCATTGGTGTATGGGATGGAAGCAGTCCTTCCCATTGAAATGGGTGTCCGTTCACTAAGGACAGTACTAGAAAGTGAAATCCCTGAAGCAGATTGGTTACAAAGAAGATATGACCAGTTATGCATGCTGGATGAGAAAAGACTCAAGGCCCTATATCACATTCAGGGATATCAAAGGAGGCTCAAGAAAGCTTTTGACAAAAAAGTAAGAACTAGAGATTTGAAGTTAAGGGATTTACTGTTGAAAGAGATCCGAGCCCCGGTTCAAGATACAAATGGGAAGTTCAAACAAAATTGGGCAGGTCCATACATTATCAAGTAGATATATTCTGGGGGAGCAGTAAGGTTGATGGATTTAGATGCAAACCCTTTCACTGAGCCAACTAACATGGATCATTTGAAGAAATACCACGTCTGAGGCAGTAATCTCATAGCACCACATCTGAAGTGGTTGTAAATTATGTTATTTCCCTTCCTAAGCTTGATAAAAATAAAATAAAATAAAATAAAAAGGGTAGGTTGAAAACCCGAAACGGCGATCTACGAAAAAGGAGAGTAAAAAAAAGATAGAGTGAGAGAGCCTGTTAGGTTGAAAACCCGAAAGGGCAACCTAGGCAAAAGTTAAGGCAAATAAAAAATAAATGAACTATGTGATGACCTGAACCTTCTACAAAGGGGGTACGTAGGCAACCATGCATTGATCTGGTCGCAACTTTCCCAAACCCACCATTGGCCCATTAAGCAAAAGAAATTTTTTTTTCCTAAAATCCAACCATTCCATTAAACCATGTCATTACACAAAATCTAAAAAACCAAACCCTAAATCAAACCATAAAAAATAAAAATAAAAACCCCAAGCTCTAAGCCAAATCCAAAAACCAAACCCTAAAAACCTGAACCTTAAACAGAATCCTTAACTTGCAACTCCTAAATAATTCCTAAACATAAGAGTTTCACATCAACTTTTAAAATAAACATGTTCAAAGCAAAAAATAAGAAGGTCATTTTGTCTTCAGTCTTTTCTCTTTTGGTGGATCATTGATTTCTTCTGTGATAGGTACCTTGTCATCTTTGTCCCTTCTTTTAAATTCATAGTTGTCATCATCGTGTCTTTCCCGATTGTCTCTAAGAAACTGCTTTCTCATAGCAACCATGTCAGCTTTTTTTTTTTTTTTGGGTGGGTGGAGTCTTATCTAATAAGACTTGTGCGGCCTTTAGTGGAGTTGTACACTTGTACTTTTGTTTTGGCTGGGCTTGGGTTTTTTTATTTATATTTTATTTTTAATCTTGTGTTTATATATATATATATATATTTGTTATAGGTAATATAATAAATAAGTCTTTATTTTATGCAGGTTGAGATTGTTAAATACTTGTTATTGTTCGGTAAAACTACAATAATACTTTTTTTATATATCAGGTTCTATTGCTCTACACCTGAAAGTTATTTTTTCTTCCAATCTTTATAAATATATTGTTTGAGTAGAAATGTCTACTAGAAAATATGCATCTGGATATGAAAAACTTAAAAGAAGGAAAAAAGAAGAAAAATTAATTGAGTCTTGTAAAGTTGTAATTTACAACTAGTTTATGTTGGCTTTAATTCCGTGCCAAATTTGATTATAATTTTGTTCAATCTTATATACCCTATATTTTATGAGGGATTTATTTGTAAGGGTTGTATGTGAGAAAGAGAGTGTGAAGACTCAAGGCAATTAAAGACTAAAGCTGTTTTTGCGGGTAGCTCACGAGTAAGCTTCCCGCGAAGTGAAGCATGTGCCCTGCACATGATTGGAATGCGAAGAGTGAGGACAGGATAGAGATAGCTGGTTTTCGCGAGTGTCTCGCGGGTCAGGCCTTCCCGCGAGATACCCGCGAAACATTCTGTTTTGCTGAACTGTCATATCTGATACACACTTTCTGTACCTACACTATTTATACCCCCATTACCCACATATGTTGAGGAGTGCTTTTGAGAGAAAACCCTAGCCACAAACCTTGAGAGTTAGAGATTGTTATACCCACAATTCTCTACACAATTCATTGTGGATTTTCCTTAACTCCTACCTCTCCATTTCCATACCCTTGAGAGATTGATAGTCCAAACACTTATCACACCCTTTCAGAGTGTCAAATGAGGTTTTGGTGTTGCTGGGAAGCATTGGAAGAAGCCAAGATTTGGCAGATGCAATCGGGTTATTTCGGGATCCTGAGAGCTAGACAAGACACGGTTTCAAGAAGTCTTGTTGGAGTAGAAGCTTGGAGGGCTTAGGAGCATTGGGTGGATTATGCTTGGAGGGTCTTTTACTACTCGTGTATTTCAACTGATTGTCTAGTGGATCGATTTACCGCTTGGAGGGCGGCTGAGAGGTTTTACGCCGAGTATTTCGGTTTCCTCTTCGATAACACATCGGCGTGTTATCTTGTGTTTGCATTCTTCTTCCATACTCTTTTAGCTGTCATTTTACTGCTGTGATTTGTTGAATATGGTTTAGAGTAGTTATATTTTTTGTACGCTCGCATTTACTCTTTTCCGCACTTAGTTTAAGTAAGAGTAAAATCAACCGAGCCGTTATCTTTAATTTGTGGGTCTAAATAGTTCTTGTGTTTTAACACATTTTCGAGCTTTCAATTGGTATTAGAGTAGGTACACTCGCTGTGGTTTTATTACTTGAGTGTGATCCTAGACCCCTTGGCTTACTATGGATAGTGCTATGGCAAAGGCCAACATGAAGCAAAGTAAAGTTGTTTGTGATAATGACTCTATGAGCATATTTGGAGATTGTCCTAGTAATGAGCTTTTAGAGTTATTCAAATCAAAGAAACATGCTAGAATTTTTATACACATGCTGAAATCCTTAGTTCATATGATATTCATAATAGCTTATGTGAGTCGAATTCCTTAATTGATAAATATAAAAGAAGGAATAGACATTTGTGTGATAAACTTGATTGCTTGAAAAGGAAGCTTCACTCATCTATGAATGAAGTAAAGAAAGATGAGTCTTGCTTTGATGGTCAAGAATGCCTATCTCATGCTTGTCTTTTTGTACATATCGCATTGAAAGTGTTTAATTCATGTTTGTGGTATCTTGACAGCAGTTGTTCAAGGCATATGACCGGAGATAAATATTTGTTCAAAACTCTTAAGGAGAAGGAAGACGGCTTTGTGACATTTGGAGATGGTAGCCACTCACAAGTTCTTGAAAAAGGAACCGTTGATATTCCGGGACTGTCCTTATTGACTGATGTTCTGTAAATTAAAGGATTGAAAGTGAACTTGCTGAGTATCACTCAAATATGTGATGAAGACTTCTTAGTCCAATTTTCAAAGAAAGGGTGTCTAATCCTAAATGAAGAAGGTGTTCAAGTATTGAAGGGACTTAGGACCACCGACAATTGCTACGGTGTTATTCCCAAACCAAGCATAGCATGTCGAAGTGCTTGAGTGAACCTTTTGGAGTTATGGCATCAATGATTTGGGCATGCAAATTACAAACAAGTGGCAAAAGTCTCAAAGCTTGAAGCAGTGGTTGGTTTGCCAGAGTTTGGAAAGATTGAGAAGAATGTTTGTGGTCCATGTCAATTGGGAAAACAAACAAAGTCTACCCATCCTAAAGTAAATGTAGTTGCTACTTCTCGCCCTTTGGAGTTACTTCATGTGGATCTAATGCGTCTAACGAGAACAGAAAGCATGGGTGGAAAGCGCTATATTATGGTGGTAGTTGACGATTTCTCAAGGTACTCTTGGGTAGAATTCCTTAGAGAGAAGTCGGAAGCATGCAACAAGATGGAAAGGTTATGCAAGAGGCTACAAAATGAAAAGGGAGTTCCCATAGTCAAAATCAGAAGTGATCATGGGAAGGAGTTTGAAAATGCAAAATTTGAAGTTTTTTGCAATGAGCACGGTATCAAGAAGGAATTTTCAGCTCCAAAGACTCCACAACATAATGGGGTGGTTGAAAGAAAGAACCGGGTGATCCAAGAGATGGCGAGAGTAATGTTACTCAACAAAAACATTCCACAGAAGTTTTGGACTGAAGCGGTGAATACTTTATGTCACATTGGGAATAGGATTTTCTTCCGAGTAGGAACAAAAAAGACATCGTATGAAATTTGGAGAGAAAAGAAGCCGAAGGTGAAATATTTCCGAATATTTGGAAGTAAGTGTTACATTCTCAATGATAGGGAGAATCTTGGAAAATTTGATGCTAAAAGTGATGAAGGGATATTCCTAGGATACTCCATAAATAGCCAAGCATATAGAGTGTACAATAAGCGCACTAAGACGGTGATAGAATCGATAAATGTGGTTATAGATGACACCATCTCAGAAAAGGATATTAATGATGATGGTGAAGGACCAAACCTTAAGAAGAATGAGGGTGATGACAACATGTCTCAAGGTGATGATGCTAAGAAAGAATCATTGGAAAAGGAGTCTACACCTCTTATATCAAGAAGGGAGACTAGATCAACACAAGGATCTTCAAGCCCACTCACCCCTTCGGAAGTTCAACCTCTAATCTCTCGTGATGGGGAACCTTCCACTTCCAAGAGACCATCATCAAGAGTAACTCTCAATCATCCCACAAGCAATATCATTGGTGATTTAGATGAGGGAATTTGTTTGAGAAAAGGACCGGGCTATAATGTGAATCATGTGACATACAATTGTTATCTTGCTCAATTTGAACCCAAGAAAGTAGAGGAAGCTTTGAAAGATGAGAATTGGGTAGAGTCCATGCACCAAGAGTTGCATCAATTTGTTAGAAATGATGTATGAGAGTTGGTACCAAGGCCCAAGGATACACATGTAATTGGCACCAAGTGGATCTTCAAGAATAAGACTGATGAAGATGGTGAAGTTGTCCGAAACAAGTCTAGATTGGTGGCTAAAGGATATACTCAAGTTGAAGGCATAGACTTTGATGAGTCATTTACTCCAGTAGCAAGACTAGAGTCAATCCGAATTCTTCTCTCCATAGCGTGTATTATGAACTTCAAGTTATACCAAATGGATGTGAAGAGTGCCTTCTTGAACGGATTTCTAAACGAAGAAGTATTTGTTGAGCAACCAAAAGGGTTTCAAGACCCTCACTTTCCAGATCATGTGCTAAGGCTAAAGAAGGCATTATATGGGCTGAAGCAAGCACCAAGAGCTTGGTATGATCGCCTCACCACATACCTATTGGATCATGGTTTCAAGAGAGGTCAAGCCGATCGAACACTGTTTGTTAAAAGAGATGAGAAATCTCTCCTTGTTGCTCAAGTATATGTGGATGACATTGTCTTTGGATCCACAATCGATCACCTAGCTCATGAATTTTCGGAAGAAATGAAAAGGGAATTTGAGATGAGCATGGTGGGGGAGCTAAACTACTTCCTAGGGCTTCAAGTGAAATAACGGAAAGATAGGATATTTATTTCTCAAGAGAAATATGCCAAAAACTTGTTAAGAGATTTGGTCTAGACTCTAAGAAACATACTTCCACTCCTATGAGTTCCACGACAAAATTGAGCCTTGATGCAGCCAATGTGGACGTAGACCCAACACTCTATCGAAGCATGATTAGCAGTCTTCTTTATCTCACTGCAAGTAGACCGGACATCATTTTTAGTGTGGGGGTATGTGCACGATTTCAGGCAACTCCCAAAGAGTCCCACTTGAAAGCAGTCAAACGAACCATTCATTATATCAATGGCACATCTGACTATGGAATTTGGTATTCAAGAGACTCAAATGAGTGCTTGGCTGGATATTCGGATGTTGACTGGGCCGGGTGCATTGATGATAGGAAAAACACTTCAGGTGGTTGTTTTTATCTTGGAAATAACTTGGCGTCGTGGATGAGCAAAAAGCAAAATTCAGTCTCTCTATCAACGGCTGAAGCTGAATACATTGTAGCGGGGAGTTGTTGTGCACAACTATTATGGATGAAGAAGCTCTTACATGACTATGGAATCACTCAAGACACTATGTGTGTGTTTTGCAATAACACGAGTGCCATAAACTTGTCCAAAAATCCGGTTCAACATTCAAAATCGAAGCATATTGAGATCCGGTACCACTTCATTTGAGACTTGGTGGAGGAAAAGATTGTGTGTTTAGAGTTTATCAACAGACATATTTACTAAACCTCTTGATGGTCCAAGGTTTGAGTTTTTGCGTAAGACCATTGGTGTCGGTATCATTCCTTGAACTTTATCTCTCGTGTGACCTCATGTTGTTCAATGATGCATATTTGCTTTATAGGTCTCACATGTTCAGTTTGATGATGTTTTTTTTACAAGTTTTGCTTTGTACTTGTTGTTTTTTGTTGATCTTACTTTGCTTGTTCTGTTTTTGAGTGTGTTAAAAAGTCAAAAACCCATAAAAAATTGAAAAATCTCCAAAAAGTTTGATCGCTTGTGTTGTGTATATCACATGTGAGTTTGGCCTAGTACCTTCGTACTAATGGCATAGTGCATTTACGAGCTTAACTTGTTTTGTATGTACATATATTTGTGTGGGAAAAATCTTGAAAACTATGTGTGATTGTTGTAAATAGATTTTCAAGCTTGTCATGAATGATTGGTCAATAGTCTTGATGGTCTTGATACTTGCATAGACTTGTGTCTATATCTCTTCCCACTTTACTTTTATGTTTTTGTATTATAGCTCACCAAATGTAAATCTCAAAATGAAAAAGAGATTATGAGTTATAAAAGCCGTCGCACATACTAGTATTTGACTAGGAAAAAGGGAAAGTGACTTTTTTAATTGAAATGTATGGTGCTCAAAAAGCCAAAGGCTCATTCACAATATTAAAATATCAAAAATTTCAAGCACCGATCTCAAAATGAGATGTACTGTTTAAAAATAATCAAATGTTATGTCTTGTATAGAAGCCAAATAAAAAGCTTCTAAGATTTGTAATCATTTTCTTGTGGGAGGTCATATATGTTCATTTTTATAATTGAGATAAACCACTTGACTTAGTACCAGTTGTGTATGACTTGATTGAATTGATCATTGAAGCTTCACTCTGGTCTAAGGATCATTCCACATTTGATACTTACCCGCAACACACAAGTTTAGTTCTATTAATGCTTATTTCATTTGTGTGATTGTACATGCTCAAATGTGATATGTATGCTCAATTGTGATATGTATGCTCAATTGCTTGCCGATCAAACCCAAAAAGATTTTTGAGTATTTTATATGTTTTTGAAAGTGATTTTATACTTTCATGCTTTAAGTTTTTGTTCAAAGTGCATTTTTGTGTTGATCTTCAAAAACTTGTTCAGATGGCTTTTCGCGAGAAGCTCGTGACTAAGCACTTCCCACGAAAAGAGGTTAAGGCAAAAACTGGAAAACACAAATTTCATATAGAGACTTTCGCGACTGTCTCACGACTATTTCGCAACTAGAAGCTTCTCGCGAAAGTTTTTGTGCTTCAGTGGTGTTTTTCGCGAGTAATTTCGCGACTATCTAACCCGCGAAAAATGCGTGTTTTCAGTTTATAGGACTAATGTGACTGATTTTTAAAACACTCTTGTGTTCCCTCCTTTGCCTCACTCGAACCTCTCTCAACCCAAATTTGATTTTCACTCAAAACCCTCCAATTTCAAGTACAAATTTTTGCAAAATCTCTTCAAAGGTATGTTTCTTAACATTCTTTTCATCTTTTCATTTTAGATTATGCAGAATTTGTTTTAGGGTTCTTGAATTGGGGATTTTCGAAAAAGGGGTTGGGAACTATGATTTAGGGCAAATTTTTTTCAAAATTTTGATTGGGCTGTGTCCCATTTGTCTTGTGTGTATCTGTGTTGGCCCCTTGTGGCAATTTGATCTTGCATTTAGGCATATTTTCATCTGTTCATGCATTGCTCATTTGTGTAGTGTAGTGTAGTGTTGCATTTCATGTGTTTGATAAAATGCTCAAGTGGCATTTTTGAGTTGTTTGGACTCAAATGAGTTCTAATTTTTGGGTTTACCCTTGATTGAATTTGTTTAACATGTTTTGATATTTGGGTGTGTGTTTTACACACTTTGACCCACATGTGCCTCACCATGTCTTGCCATGCATCACATAGGCACACACCATGCACACCTTATGCACACATCATCCACACTAGATGCACACACATGCACAGTTACTATTTTTTTGCATTTTAGTAATTTTTACATGGTTTAGCACTTAAAGTATGTTGTTTTAACACTGTTGCGTTCTATTTTAAGTCTTTATGCTTATGTTTTGGACTAACTTGACACTAATCAAGTTTGTGTTCTGTTTTTGGTGGTTTTGCACTTGGTTCTTTTTGTTGTGTGTTTCCTTGTGTAGATGTCTCCAACCAAATACTCTGCTTCCAAGAAATCATCCAAGCGTCCACGCATGGACTCCAACAACTTTATTTCCACTGATGCAGACATGGCTTATAACGATTGCTACAAACATTATGGAAAAAGTTGTTAGAATGGAGACTCTTGAGGACACTTGCATTCCTGATGTGTTCAAGGAGAGGACATAGACGAAGCTACTGAATCCGAGTGGAAATGTGTACTCAGAAATCATCAAAGAGTTCTTTTCAAATGCTAGTGTGGATGAAGACCACATTAATTGCTGGGTGAGACATAAGGAGTTTGTTATTACAAGGGAATTAATCCAAGAATTCCTCAAAGTTCGTCCACCTTCTCAGTAGATTACCGTTTAGTATGATGATCGATTGGACTCTCTTGAGCCAATGGTGAGACTTCTTGGTGGTACACTAAACAAGAAGTCAATGAACATCATTCCATTCAACTCGGAGATGAGGACTCTAGCATATGTCATGATCCACAATTTGTATCCGGTCACCAACTCGACGACATTGTCCGCTCCAAGGACAATTTTCTTATATGATCTCTTCACACATAAAGAGATTGACATTTATGGACACATCTTCCATCTCCTGACCAAGAGCATTGAAAAAAGGAACTCTAGAACTATCATGCCATTCCCCACTCTCATCATGGGCCTCATTGCAAAGACAATGCTCAAACTTCCGAGCGGTCTCACCATAGTACAAAGAGACTATCCCATTGGTGCTAACACGGTGACTAGAAGCAAAGCTCACATCACCGGATCCAAGACCGGCGTCTCACAAATACCAAGGGATCATGTTGAGGAAGAGGGTGGAGATACTGAGGAGGAGATTGACAGATTCACCTCAGCACCAGAAAGTTCTGCTTAACCATCCTCTCAAGCACAAGCACGGGGACCCAATCGTCTTGATTGCCTCATTGCTAGGGTAAAGCAGATGTATACCATGCTTGACTCCCATGTGCAGCACACCGCGAACTAGTTTGCATACATCCAGGGTCAGATTACTGCTCTATCTTCTCAGATTGAGGATATGTCGATGGCGCAGTGATCTGATTCAGAGTCCGAGCAATTCTAGCCTTTTTGGCCATTCTGGTCGAAAAGGAGGAGAAAATTTTGAGGGGAAGTATGCACAGTTGAGGGGGAGCAGAGCATAGTTATAGCTATTGGTTCATTATTGGCGGTTTTACATTTTTTATATTTGGTTTAAACTTTATTAGTTTTTATAACTCTTGGATAGTTTTATTGCTTTCCTTTAAAAGCTTAGGTACATTGGTTTTATTTTCAGTTTAATATTCAATATTTGTGTTTATTTCATTGCTTTGTAGCAATTTTTTTAGTACTTTTAGATGTTGCTAAACTATCTTAAGTACCTCACACTTGTACCCTTGTAGGATCTTGTATCCTTGATGCAAATACTTCGTGTATTTTGCATTGATTGTGTGTTGGACATGCAATTGATCATTGTGATTGGTCTTTATTGCATTGCGTGTCCGGATGATCATTTACTAGCTAAATGATCATTGTAGTCATTATTTAATGACTATTCTTGTATGATCAAGATATGCTTAACTGTCTATATAGTGTCTACTAACTTGATCGCATTTTACTTGCTTATATACATACCATGTATTCAACTTGTCATAAGCTTAATGAAAGTTTTGTTTATGTGCGAGTGTTTCAGGTTACAGGTATATACATGCAAGTGCTTCACAGCTTCTAGATTAGGTGTGAGTGAGTTTTGCCACTATTCCCAAACTCACGTTTAAGTCTAGAGTTTGTTTTAGGGGTTTTGTCACGGAATAGCCAAAGGGAGAGATTGTAAAGTTGTAATTTACAACTAGTTTATGTTGGCTTTAATTCCGTGCCAAATTTGATTGTAATTTTGTTCAATCTTATGTACCCTGTATTTTATGTGGGATTTATTTGTAAGGGTTGTGTGAGAGAGAGAGAGTGTGAAGACTCAAGGCAATTGAAGACTAAAGCTGTTTTCGCAGGTAGCTCATGAGTAAGCTTCCCGCGAAGTGAAGCATGTGCCGTGCACATGACTGGAATGCGAAGAGTCAGGACAGGATGGAGACAGCTGGTTTTCACGAGTGTCTCGCGGGTAAGGCCTTCCCGCGAGATACCTACGAAACATTCTGTTTTGCTGAACTGTCATATCTTATACACACTTTCTGTACCCACACTATTTATACCCCCATTACCCACATATGTTGAGGAGTGCTTCTGAGAGAAAACCCTAGCCACAAACCTTGAGAGTTAGAGATTGTTATACCCACAATTCTCTACACAATTCATTGTGGATTTTCCTCAACTCCTACCTCTCCATTTCCATACCCTTGAGAGGTTGATAGCCCAAACACTTACCACACCCTTTCAGAGTGTCAAGTGAGGTTTTGGTGCTGCTGAGAAGCATTGGAAGAAGCCAAGCTTTGACGGATACAATCGGGCGTATTGCGGGATCCGAAGAGCTAGACAAGACACATTTTCGAGAAGCTTTGTTGGAGTAGGAGCTTGGAGGGCTTAGGTGCATTGGGTAAATTAGGCTTGGAGGGTCTCTTGTTACTCGTGTATCCCAACTGATTGTCTAGTGGATCAATTTACCGCTTGGAGGATGGCGGGGAGGTTTTACGCTGAGTACTTCGGTTTCCTCTTCGATAACACATCGGCGTGTTATTTTGTGTTTGCATTCTTCTTCCCTACTCTTTTAGCTTTCATTTTACTGCTGTGATTTGTTGAATATGGCTTAGAGTAGTTATATTGTTTGTACGATCGCATTTACTCTTTTCCGCACTTAGTTTAAGTAAGAGTAAAATCAACTAAGCTGTTATCTTTAATTTGGGGGTCTAAACAGTTCTTGTGTTTTAACACATTTTCGAGCTTTCAAGTCTCAAAAAGGATCAATGGATAAATTTGTTATTAGTAATAAACAAAATACAACACAAAATTTAGAAGAAAATGTCACAAATTAAAATTAAAATCATATATAAGATCGACAATGTTCCAAGAAAGATTGAGTGGATTAGCTATATTATCGATTGAAAATGAGATTTTAGAAGAACTTGAATACAAAATTTTAATTAGTCAATTTTTCATCTCAAAAGGCAAGAAAAATAGATTTTAAATGAAATATATTATAATATAAAAATATTAAATAAATATTAATTTCATTAATACATAAATATAAAAAATGCCCCATTTTAGTTCTCGCCTTAGGCTCCAAAATGTCTAGGGCCAGCCCTGCCAGTGATGAACTATTTTAAATTTATTGCCATCAAATCTAATGTTACAAGGCAATTACGAGTGAGGAATATTGTAAATTTAGGATGTGTAAAATTATTCAATACATTCGATGAAATATATTATATATCTTTCTCTCATAGAAGAGTGTGGTTTCTATGTACTTGTAAGTCTATATATGAATTCCACTTTTATATGAGAGGGAAACATAGCACACTAGGTGTACATATTTATTTCTCCATCACTAAAGGGGGAGGGGGTTCAATTTTGAAGTTTCATTCATGCTAAATAATCTAAGCAAATAGGCACCACAAGGAGAAACAAACATTACATATAGTAAGATAATTTCCTTGACGAAGAAGAGAAAATTACAATTGCTTTAGAAATATAATCATTTGCCACCAATTGGTGCGAGCTTGCTCAGGGGGAAAAACAATCCATCAGATACAATGTGACAAAATTATAAATTTTGAGATAGAAACACGAAAAAAAGACAACAATATATCCATAGAAAATCAGAATTCCTAAACAAAATAAAAAACCATTCCATTAGTATGCATTTAGTGACTTGAAGTTGCTAAAAATTTCTGTTCGTACAAGAAATAAGCTTCAATTTTTCTTCAGCTTCAACCCGCTGGTGAATGTCAGTTTTTGATGCACGATCTGGATGAAATTTTAACACAGCTTGTTTGTAAGCTATTTGCACCTGAAATCAAGAAATGATTAATAAGGTGTAGCTGTGGCATATTCACCTTCACACAATTCAAGCATGCAACAACTTTTAAATCAGGTTAAAGATAGTTTTGCAGCACCAAATAGCTTTTTACCTTTGCAAATGCCCAGTCATAATATCCTTTTAAAGCTAAGTAATCCAGTATGTGAGAAGCAACGTGGGAAGATCGAGCTCTTATGCAACAATAATTTTTAGATTAAACCCTTGAGCACAAGGGTTGATTAGTATGTGAGAAGCAACATGGGAAGATCAAGCTCTTATGCAACAATAATTTTCAGATTAAACTCTTGAAGACAAGGGCTGATTTCAAGGGAGGAGGAATGTTATGTGCTTAGTTTTTATTTATTTTTATTATTTAAGATTTTATTTTTGTTATTAGGAATTGGGTAATCAAATAATGAATCGGATAAATTGTTAGCTTAGTATTTGAATAAATCTTATCTACTTGTAGTAGATAAAGATTAGGTATCTTTTGAATTTAAATGTTAGCTTTATTTTGTAAAGCCATCTATTTATATAGCTTGATGTTGATTAATAAAGGAAGTTGAAAAATATTATTATTGAGTGAGTATTCACTTTGAAGGTCTGGACTCCCTCGAAATAGTCCATTTATTAATTAGGAGGTCTAACCAACAAACTCAATTGGGTTTGTAACAAATTCCTATACAAGTGTTGTAGTCATTTTTGTTCTGTTGGTGTAGAAAAATGCAAACTCGTATGGTACTAACAGTGGATTATTCTAGTTCAATTATTTTTTGCAACATAAAAGTGTACTATCAATTTTGCTACTAAAGATTTACAAACTAACATGATAATAAATGTGATTGGTGACTACATCAACAAAGTAATCAATAAGTTTCTTGATTATTATTATTATTATTATTATTATTATTATTATTTTGTATTTAAAAGTTGACACATCAATTTAGAAGGTTTATTTAGTAAAATTTACTACCCTTAGAGGGTTCCATTAAATATGTGATTCCATTAATTTGTATGCATTGCAAGACTTCAGCTTGCATATTTACATATGCCTGTTTTTTCTTGGAAAATCAAGCATACTTACATAAGCCTTTTTGTGTGTATGATATCTATATATCTATGTATGTATGTGTGTATATATATATATATATATATATTTATATATATTTCCAACTAACCTCATGTGGCAGGGGATCTGAGTCACCTCCAAGTTCGATTCCTAAGACACGAAGCAATGAGGCCATATCCGTTGTTTTCAATTTATCAAGCTCCTTTCTTATTCAACACGAAGTTGCTATTTCAAGTTCATATTTTTCTCATCCTTGATTTGCCATCATTTAGCAGATGGGGAAAAACATAGTAGTTAGTAAACGAGCAATGTAGGAAACTTTTTAAGTCATGTCTTCCTAAACGTTAAGAAGGAAATATATAACTGGCAAATACAGCACAAAGACACAAAATTGGATTAAGAGCGAAACCATCTTGACGAGTTGTATTTACACTCTCTGCACAATGTGCAATATTTTAGTGTGGTTGATAGTTTCTCTTCTGGCCAGCCCAAAAAAATTGGGACTAAGGCTTATTTGTTGGGTTGTTGTTTATAGTTTCTCATCTATATTACTTTCTCTACTACCTACTAGCGACCCCATAAAAAATATACTTAGTTGTTGGTGATTTTGTTGCAGTTGCTATTTCATGAGGATGCCACTGTTGATGATCTTATAGATGTTATCGAGGGAAATCGGAAATACATGAAGTGTATATATGTTTACAACAAGATAGACTGAAAGTTCAAATAGCGTATAAAACACCAATGAACGTTTAGACCCCCAAATACAAAATTACCAACACAAGCTTATACACAAACAATATATGTGCGGAATGATAAATATAAGCTAAACCCAAATTGGTAAAACACTCTAAACCATAGTTAATCACAAACATAGTAGCAATTAAAAGGTAAAGAGTAAAGGAAGAGAGATGCAAATACAAGGATAACATGGCGATGTGTTATCAAAGTGGAAACCGAAGACCTTGGCGAAAAACCTCTCCGTTGCCCTCCAAGCGGTAAATGATCCACTAGAAAATCAGTTGGGATATATGAATAGCAATAGACCCTCCAAGCCTAATCTACCCAATGCACCTAAGCCCTCCAAGCTTCTTGCTCCAATAGGGTTACGCTGAACCTTGTCTTCTCTAGCTTACCAGATCCCGCAATAAGTTCCATATTGCATCCGCCATCCTTGGCATCTTCCAATACTTCCCCAAGCTCCAAAAACACTCAACACTCTAAATGGGTGTGGGTAGTATTTGGATACAAATCTCCTCTCAATGGGTATAACAATGGGAGATGGAATGAGAAAAGACTACAAAGATTTTTCTCAAAGAATGAGTAGCTCTCTCTCTAATGAGGTGGGTGTGTTGTAGAAACCTCTCTTAGGTTTTTTTTCTCTAAATAGCCACCCTTCCATTTCGTGGGTATAAGAGTATTTATAGTAGGGTGCGTGAGGAATGTGAAAAGTCAGTTTTCATCCAAACAGGGTATTTTGGCGACTTAGCCTCGCGACTGGAATGAGTCATGAGTTTTAGTCGCGAAATAACTTTCAGGCTAGACTGTACTTTTTGTCCTGTAGTGCTCCAGCTGTCGTGACCCTTCAACTCCCTGTATGCTTCACACGTGTGCCACTTTGGCGACTTGCCAATCGCGAGCCAGTCGCGAGACTCCTTTGAATGCACACATCTTGAGTTTCTTCACACTCTTTCACACACAACCCTTAAATTATTCCCACCTAAATACAGAGTTTCTACATGCTGAATTACAAACAAATTTGGCATGGAATAAAACCAACACATGGTTGATTAAATTCAACCTTACAATCTCCCCCTTTGGCTATTCCATGACAAAACACCCTAAAACAGACTCTAGACTTAAACGTGAGTTTGGGAATAATGGCAAAACTCACTTACATCTAAATCTAGAAACTGTGATGCACTTGGAACAAAATACCTGTAACCTGAAACACTTGCACAAAACACATTAGACCCTCAAGGTATAGCAAGTAATAAAAGGACAAGTATAATGAAACAAGTAAATTGCGATCAAGTAAACATGATGTGAAACATGTGAGCAACTTGATTATACACCAAAACAGTCATACAAAAATGACTACAATGATCACATAGCAAAGCAAATGATCATCCGAACATGCATACAATGAAGCATAATAGCATAAGGATGTATGCATGTCCAACACACAACCGATGCAAGAACACTAAAGCAAGAAGCGTTAGGTTTAAATTGCATCAAGGATACAAGATCCAACAAGGGCACAAGAGTGATGTACTAAAGAAAATGCATAACATTAACTAAAAGTACTAAGCTACAAAGCAAAGGTACATAAAGAAAAACAAACTAAACAAAGTTTTCTTATAATCAAAGTCTTCTCCCCCTTGGTATATGCATCTCCCCTATGGTAATCTCTCCCCCTACGAATGTGCATGAGATAGAATTTCTCCCCCTAAGGTTGTGCACAAGAGTCATATAGAAATGACAAAACTCTCTGGTATACTCTCTAGAGTATACTTTCCCCCTTTTTGTCACGAATAGACAAAGGGTCAAGGAGAAACGAGTGCAAGAGATGAAGGTACGAACAAAGATAATGATGCATGAGGGGTGCAAGATGAATGAGAAAATGAAGCTCAAACCTAAGCCAAAACAAAATGCTACAAAGCATAAGGAAAACATGACATGCTAGGATGAAGAAACAATGTATATACCAATGCATGACCAGGGTAGCAAAGGTGTGTGCAAGAGGTGGCTTTATGCAATGCATGACCAAAGCATGGAAAGTGCACATGTGGGGCAAGGTGTGTTAAATACACATTCAATGAACCAAACATGTTCCTAATGAGGAAACATGAGAAACCCCAAAGTTTGGCACTTATCAGAGTCCAAACAAGTGAGAAAATGCCTAAGAGGCATTTTATCAAACACCTAACGTGCACACTATGAATAACAATGTAAAACAATGCATGAACATCATGAAATCTACCCTTAATACATGTTCTTTTTGCCACAAGGGGCCAACATCCAAAGCAAATCATCAAAAGAAACCAATCTCATACAAAAATTTGATAAAAATTAAGTTTTCCCAACCCCTATGATGAAAATCCCAACCAAGAGCACAAAACTCTCCAAAACATAATCGAAGGATCCAAATCAATGAAAAGAGTTTAAAGATACCTTAGAGATGTTAATGGAATGAAAAAACATTCAAATTGATTGAGTTTTGATGTAAAAATATTGAAAGAGGGGTTTTAGAGAGGATGTGAGAGGTTTAAAACAAGTTTCCCATGAAAAGCTGTTTTTGGGCGTTTCGCGACTGGTGAGTCGTAAGATGAGTCGCAAGTGAGTTGCGAACCATTCTGTGTAAACTCGTGACTGGATTTTGCGACTAGGCGAGTCGCCAAAACGAGTAGCCAAAACTCGCTACTCGCGAGAGTAGCTAGAACGAGTAGCCAAAAATTCTGACACCTGTTTTTTCAACACAAAACATGTTTAAACAATGAAAAACAAAGTAAGCACTAAACATGATCATAAAGAGTGATAAAAATCACTTCCAAAAACATATAAAATGATAAAAAATCTTTTTGGTTTGATCCATATATAGTTGAGCACACACACATCACATTTAAACAAGTACAATCAAACAAATGAATAAGGCATTCATTAAACATTAGGCATGTGTGTTGTGTGTGTGTATCAAATGTGGAATAGTCCTTAGTCTAGAGTGAAGTTTCAATGATCAATTCAATCAAGTCATACACAACTAGTACTAAGTCAAGTGGTCTATCTCAATTATAGAAATGAACATATATGACCTCTCACAAGAAAATTATTACATATCTTTGAAGCTTTTCATTTGGCTTCTTTACAATTCATAACATTTGATCATTTTTTATCTTTACATCTCTTTTTGAGATCGATGCCTGAAATTTTTGATATTTCAATTTGATGAACAAGCCTTTGGCTTTTGGGCACCGTACATTTTCAATATAAGTCGCTTTCCCTTTTTCCTAGTCAAATACTAGTATGTGCGACGGCTTTTGCAGCTCATTATCTCTTTTCGAGATTTGACATTGGTTGAGCTCTTAAGCAAAAAAAATGAGTGGGAAGAGATATAGGCACAAGTCTACGCATGTATCAAAACCAACATGACTATTGACTAATCATTTATGACAAGCTTGAAAATCGATTTACAACAATCACACATAGATGTCAAGATTTTTCCCACAAAGATAGATGTGCATACATAACAAGCTAAGCTCATAAATGCACAAAGCCATTTGTACGAAGGTACTAGGCCAAACACACATGTGATATGTGCTCAAACATATACGATCAAACTTTTTGAATTTTTCACTTTTTATGTGGTTTTTTATTTTTACTCACACAAAACTAAAATATAAAAGTAAGATCAAAACAAAAGCAATGCATACAAAGAAATGCAAGATGCACAAAATGCATGAAGATATGACATACAATGCATGAAGGGTCCTACAAAGATCGAAAGAATTAGATCAAGGACCAAAAGAGCAAAAGCTTAACCATAGGAACCATTCCTCATCCAAACGGATCGATTGTTTGGAATGAGTATCTCATGAGTAGTGAGACGAGGGTTGGAAGAATGAGAACCGAAGATGCACATAGACAAGGAGTTAAGAGCATTAAACACTTTCTTTAACAACACAATCATGAGGATTATCACTCATAGAGGAATTTTCACAAACACGTGACATGTTACATTCATCAACATCCAAAACATGCATAGAAGCATACAAATCACTATCCATGGCAAATAACACAAGGGGTCAAGGATCACACTTAGGTAATGAAACCACTGCAAGTGCACTCGCTCTGATACCAAGTGAAAGTTCAAATAGCATATAAAACACCAATGAACGTTTAGACCCCCAAATACAAAATTATCAACACAAGCTTATACACAAACAATATATGTGCGGAATGATGAATATAAGCTAAACCCAAATTGGTAAAACACTCTAAACCATAGTTAATCACAAACACAATAGCAATTAAAAGATAAAGAGTAAAGGAAGAGAGATGCAAACACAAGGATAACATAATGATGTGTTATCAAAGAGGAAATCGAAGACCTCGGTGAAAAACCTCTCCGCTGCCCTCCAAGCGGTAAATGATCCACTAGAAAATCAGTTGGGATACATGAATAACAATAGACCCTCCAAGCCTAATCTACCCGATGCACCTAAGCCCTCCAAGCTTCTTGCTCCAACAGGGTTACACCGAACCTTGTCTTCTCTAATTTATCGGATCCCGCAATAAGCTCCATATTGCATCCACCATCCTTGGCATCTACCAATGCTTCCCAAAGCTCCAAAAACACTCAACACTCTAAATGGGTGTGGGTAGTATTTGGATACAAATCTCCTCTCAATGGGAATAACAATGGAAGAGGGAATGAGAAGAGACTACAAAGATTTTTCTCTAAGAATGAGTAGCTCTCTCTCTAATGAGGTGGGTGTGTTGTAGAAACCCCTCTTAGGGTTTTTCTCTTTGAATAGCCACCCTTCCATTTCGTGGGTATAAGGGTATTTATAGTAGGGTGCGTGAGGAATGTGAAAAGTCAGTTTTCATCCAAACAGGGTATTTTGGCGACTTGGCCTCGTGACTGGAATGAGTCGCGAGTTTGAGTCACGAGATAACTTCCAGGCCATATTGTACTTTTTGTCCTGTAGTGCTCCAACTGTCGTGACCCTTCAGCTCCCTACATGCTTCACACGTGTGCCACTTTGGCGACTTGCCAGTCGCGAGATCCAGTCACGAGACTCCTTTGAATGCACACATCTTGAGTTTCTTCACACTCTCACACACATAACCCTTACATTATTCCCACCTAAATACAGAGTTTCTACATGCTGAATTACAAGAAAATTTGGCACGGAATAAAGCCAACACATGGTTGATTAAATTCAACCTTACATAGACGTTATTGGTATTGATGATGTTGACAACTTAGCTCGGCAACCGGTATGCAAGTTGAAAAGGTCCATTTATGGACTTAAGCAAGCATCTAGGTCATGGAACATCAGATTTGATCAAGCAAACAAATCATTTGGTTTTGAACAAAATCTTGATGAACCATGTGTGTACAAAAGACATCAAGATAAAGTAGTCATGTTCCTAGTGCTTTTTTTTGATGACATTCTACTCGTTGGGAATGATATAGGGGTAATGTCATCAATAAAGGTTTGGTTGTCAAGCCAATTTGATATGAAGGACTTGGGTGAGGCTAACTTTATTCTAGGGATCAAACTTTGGCGAGATTGCAAGAATAAGAAGTTAGGCTTATCACAAGCTGGATATATAGATAAGGTTCTAGAACGGTTTAGCATGCAAAACTCCAAGAAATGATTACTTCCTTTAAGACATGGAGTTCCTCTGTCTAATGACCAAAGGCCTAAGACTCAAGAGGAAATAGACATGATGAGACAAGTTCCTTATGCTTCTACAGTGGGAAGTCTCATGTATGTCATGCTTTGTACTAGACCAGATATCTGTTATTTAGTTGGCATGGTCAGCCGATACCAATCAAATCCAGGACCACAACATTGGCAAGCTGTAAAGCATATTCTCAAGTATCTACGGAGAACGAGAGATTATATGCTTGTTTACTGTTGTGAGGATTTGATTCCCATTGGCTATACAGATTCAGACTTTCAATCGGATCCAAATTTCAGAAAGTCCACATCAGGATGTGGATTCACCTTGGGAGGTGGAGCCATAACATGGAGGAGTGTCAAGCAATCTTGTATTGCAGACTCCACCATGGAAGTTGAGTACGTTGCTGCTTGTGAGGTAGCAAAGGAAGCTGTATGGCTCGAGAAATTCATTTCTGACCTTGGTGTAATGAGAATGGAGCAAGTTCCAATTACATTGTTTTGTGACAATAGTGGAGCAATTGCACAATCTAAAGATCCAAGGAATCATAAGAAAGGAAAGCACATTGAGAGGAAGTACCATATCATTCGAGATATCGTTGCTCGTGGAGATGTGGTGGTAGCAAAGATTGAAAGTGCAACTAATCTAGCAGATCCATTTACCAAAGCTTCGCCTCAAAGGACGTTCGAGTCACATTTGGAGGGAATGAAAGTTATATTAGTGCACAATAGCCTTTAGGGCAAGTGGGAGATTGTTAGGATCAGTGCCCTTAAATCCTATTGTATGATGCTATGACATTATGTATGACTTAATATTGTATTTAATAAAGTTATTTTATTATTATCTAAAATAATGGTAACATGGATATTTGGACACTATATCATATAGTCCATGAGATGCATAGTATGTGATTTATGTGAAAAGTCACAGAAGATCTAAATCACAAGTTCTTTGTAAACTCAGAATTGTAGTTCGTAGTCGGTGATAAGATTAGGTGTTTCATCTGCGAAGACTATAACATATTAACTAAGATGATTTGTCTTGATCATGGAAGTGGAGACTTCTAGTTGATATGTTGATATGTTTTAAGAGTTAAGACATATTGAACTGGACCACTATGAGATTTATTATTCTCCTAACGACTGTCAATTGAATAATAAATGTCACGACTTCTATTCACATGAACTCTTAATCCTGAGAGAATAATGGATCTGATCATGAAATGTAGGTTGCTGTAATATATCAGGAGTGAGATCTAAAGTAATGGTCAAAACCTCAGTATGTTGGGCAACCACATTTAGTGTTGATGGAACATATATTCTCAAGATGGAATTCATAGTCTCTTAACGGAGATACAAAATATTCCCTTGAGATAAGTTTAATGGGTTTGTTATTCAGAGAGTTAGGCCTAACCACTTTAGTAAGGCTAAAGTATATATTTATAAAATTGGATTTCATAAATATATGGTGAATAACTTAAAAAGATTAAAACGGGTACTCAAGGATTAAGATGTAGTAATCTACAAAGTGGCAGTCTACCTTAATGACTTTGTATTACTACGAATATTTTATGAAGGGGTTGCAAGTACAATAAAGTCTTGGGATATAATTTATTAATAAGGCCTAGAGTGCAATTATATTTATATAGTAGTATTAAATATAATTAATGGTAACTTTGGACTTGTCAAGAGTTGACAGAAAAGCCCAAGACCCATTGGAGCTAGAGTCTTATTTGTTGGGGTTTATGCCCTAAAATCCAATTTATTGGCATGTCATAAATAATTAAATTGTTTAATTATATGAGACTATCCATTTATGAACTAATTGGACATTATCTTAATCCATGAGATGCATAGTATGTGATTTATGTGAAAAGTCACAGAAGATATAAATCACAAGTTCTTTGTAAACTCAGAATTTTAGTTCGTAGTCGGTGATGAAATTGGGCATTTCATCTGCGAAGACTGTAACATATCAACTAAGATGATTTGTCTTGATCATGGAAGTGGAGACTTCTAGTTGGTATGTTGATATGTTTTAAGAGTTAAGACATATTGAACTGGACCACTGTGAGATTTATTATTCTCCTAACGACTGTTAAATTAATAATAAATCTCACGACTTCTATTTACATCAACTCTAAATCTTGAGAGAATAATGGACCTGATCATAAGATGTAGGTTGCTTTGATATATCAGGAGTGAGATCTGTAAGTTACGGTCAAAACCTCAGTATGTTGAGCAACCATATTTAGTGTTGATGGAACATATATTCTTAAGATGGAATTCATAGTCTCTTAATGGAGATATAAAATATTCCCTTGAGATAAGTTTAATGGGTTCAGTTATTCAGAGAGTTAGGCCTAACCACTTTAGTAAGTAGTTACTAAAATATATATTTATGAAATTGGATTTCATAAATATATAATAAATAACATAAAGGATTAAACCGGGTACTCAAGGATAAAGATGTAGTAATCTTCAAAGTGGCAGTCTACATCCATGACTTTGTATTACTACGAATATTTTAATGAAAGGGTTGTATGTATAATAAAGTCTTTGAAGGGGTTGGTCTCACTCCAAGCCACATATTAAAGCCCAATTGGAATGACTCAAAAGGCTAGCCCAATTAGATAATCAATTTTATATAAAGAGAGAAACATACAAAAACATAATGAAGTGGTTTTTCATTTAGATCACATAAGGAATGCAATGATGTATGTGAGTGTTGGACACTCTTTTATTCTCTCTTTGGAAACTAATTAAGAGACCACACTTCTTGGGCATTAAGTGAAATTGGAGTGAAGATTAAAAGTTTTCCCAAGTAATTCTCAAGTCTTGGTTTTGAATTTCACTGCATCAAGGTACGCTCCCTATTCTTTGTTCTAGAATTCAAGGTTACATGTTATCTCTCATGAATGAAGTAGATCCGTGATTGATGCTTTCGCTGTGTGTTTTTTATGAGATGCAAAACCAGATTTTCCAACTAATAGTATCAGAGCGGTCTTCAATATCATGTTTGTATAACATGTGATTGAGTTTTAGAATTAAAGAAAAATCATTTTCTTGGTGTTCTAGTTTTCTGCAGTAAAAGTTTCTGCATACTTGTTGCACATATGGCCTGATATAGATATGTGTTGGGTTTTATTAATTTATTGTTAGATTAATAATTGAACATGTTTCTATATGTTTTGATAAGAGATAGCAAGAAGGGAACTGTATGAAATCATTTTTGCTTTCTGCACTAGTCTCCCATGTTCATTCTTGATTAAAGAATGAGGAAAGCCAAAATGTTTGTCTTTGTTTCGGTGTCCGAATCAAAGAGTTAACTGTTTTTTGGTTTTTGGTAGTGTGTGGGAAACTTGCTATTTATCATGATCTACGATGTGGATTCATAGTTGTGAAAATTTTGCAGCCATTTTTCTGCATATTATAGTTTTTGAAACTATTGTTTGATTAAAACTGATTTTGATTTTGTTTAAGTTTGATTTTAACCATGTAAAATTGAATTTTAACACTTTAACATCAATGAAATTCAAGTTTTAATCTTAATCTCATCGTTTTTGATCATTAAGAATGTGTTTTGTTCATTGGAAACGTAAAAAACGGTTAATAGAAAAAACAGCTATTTCTGGGCGTTTTCGCGACTGGCGAGTCGCGAGATGAGTCGCGAATGAGTCGCCAGAGCTTCTGGATGAACTCACGACTGGGGTCTCGCGACTGGTCGAGTCGCCAAAACAAGTCGCCAAAACTCGCGATTGGAGTTTCACGATTGGGCGAGTCGCCAAAACAAGTCGCCAAAACTCGCAACTGGAGTCTCGCGACTGGGCGAGTTGCCAAAACGAGTAGCCAAAAATTCTGATACCTGTTTATTACATGTAGTTAAATAGAACTCTTAGTCCTAAATTGTTTTATGATTAAAAGTCCTTAATTTATATTAATTAGAGGTTTTTAATGAGATTAAAATTCTAATTAAAGTTATATAGTTTCTAACAAGATTAGAATACTTTATCTAATAAATTAAGGATAGAGTTCTATATAACTAAATTTTGATTCATTAGTGTTTAAGGAATCCTAAATAGTTTAGGACTTCCATTTTAGTTAGTGATTCTAATGAGATTAGAGTCTTTATTAAGTGCAAGGTTATTAGTTGTGATGGGATCACAATTATTTAAAGAAAAACCCAAATAATGAGTGGGAGTGCTGAAATAACCCTTTTGTTAAGTTTATTGTAAAGTGAATAGATACCTTTTCTTGACTTCGAGTCTTGCATTCCGTGTGGAGGGTATTTACTTCACAGATTACAAGGTTAAACTTCTTTGTGATTGCGTGAATGTTTGTTACGCTATTGTGACGTGACTTAGTTACATCACATTATTTAAACAATTAAACACATTTAATGTGTAGGGTTAAAATTGTGATTAGATCACAATGATTTCATGACAATCCACTTGTTTTAAAATTTCTAGTGGGAGAGAGATTCAAGGGTTGATTCTCACGGCCTCCATTGCCAGTTTATAGTAGTGTGATTAGGCACCTCGCCTTGACGTATATGCCTTGCTCCCTTCGGAGGGTGTTTAATTCATGGTACTATAGGTTAAACTTCTTAATGATAGATGAAGTGTGTTTTTACATTGAGAACGACCACGGTTCCGTGGAGTTACTTGGTGACTCACATTGATTTTAGGCAATGGTGTACACTAGACTAAGTGTAATGTTAATATCCCTTCGGAGCTATGTCATTATTACTTAGAGGCCAAAGGAAAAGCGGAAAATTATTTTTGTTTGGTAAGAGTTACCATGATAGCATTAATAATGAGAATAATTCTCACCTGATCATAGTGATTGGTATGACCTCGCTTCCAAGGAATATTAATTGCGGGATTAGGTTGTCGTTGCACCTAATATAGTATGTTTTTTCGGGTTCCATATTATATGGTTATGGATGTAAAATGATAATGTTCTTGTAATTATGTTCATAGTCTCAAAATAAATTTGTCATAATTTTGTTCTCTAGCTACTATTTTAAGTGAGTCACATTAACTAAGAAATAATTATGGACATGGTGCTTAAAGGAGCTGAAATACATAAATATGTTTTGATTCAGCATTGTCATAATTTCCTGTGCATGGTGCATTGATGGACGATAGCTTATGATATAATCATAGTCTCCATTGAAATGCTATAATGTTTCATTGGCTTCTATCTCAGTTGTACTACAGCATGAGATGCAAGAGTTAGTACTAGACTTAGACTTAATGTTAAGTCTAAATGAGATGTTTGGTATGAATCATATTGAGTGCTAAGAAAGGCTTAAGGAGTTAAAATTCTATGTCATTTTATGAAAATATTTTATTTTTAAAATGAATTGAAATTCTTGGATGTTGAGATTAAATGTTAATCTCATATGGATATGATCCACAAGTCCTTGTTAGAATCATTTGATCAATTCAGATTGTTTTGAAAATAAATTCTTTTTATGTTATCTGAATTGATGAGTGAGTTCTACACAACAGAAGACATCCTAAAAGTTAAGGCTAGGATTAATATGATTTAATTCAAATTCTTACCCTAAACTGAAAGGTAAGGGTGGTAAGAAGAGGAATTATAATACCAAACAGTTGGACAAATTAGTTGCCCTAGTAGTTGCCAAAAGGAAATTAGACTTAAAAGAATGACCAAAAGGAAAGTATTTCTATTTTGGTAAAGCTAAGCATTGTCCATTATTGTCTTCTAGATGGAAATTTACATGTTTTACTTTTTAAAGAAAAAGTTTCCATCCTTTTGTATTGTATGTTTTGGCACTTATGTCTAGATCTTATTAATCTAAGTGTTATTCAAGATTGGTGAGAGATGGGTTTTTAGAACCATTATTTTGTTATATTCCTAGTCTATGAATTCTATTTAGAGGATAATATGATCTAGGGCTCCTTTATTGTAAAGGAATATAGTGTCATTGGATTCTTTAAGTCAGTGCATACATGAAGGAGGAATAAGACTCTTTTAGAAATAGTAAAGTACATGATAAGTATTTCTATTTGCTTATTTCTTTTGGAGATATACTCTAATAATTACTATACATTTTCTAAAGTTGATTTCAAAAGTTTGTTCCTAGGACATTTGTCAAATCGTGGATTGGGTGAAAACCTAGTATATGATACTTCCATTTTTGGAGATGTCTAGCACTTGTGCTAGAAATGAAGTCTAACAAGTTGAAATCAAAAATTAGAAAAATGTATGTGTATGTTGGGTATCCAAAAGGAATTGCAAAAGATTGCTTTGATAGTCATAAAGAAGACAAGATGTTTGTAAAGTTCTTGATGATGACTATGTGAATAATCTTGAAGCAAATAGTAGATTGTTCTAGAAAGAAAATGCCGGAATTTGTTATAAAACAACTATAAAATACATTTAGAAAAGAGATGGTTGTATTAGATACACCATAAGACATTATTCTGTAGATAACTATTACACCGGTACAATATCGTAGTGGGAGGATTACCAAATAAATTCATATTTTTGTAATAAACTTTTGTAGTTATTCCACAAGGATATGAATTTGATCCTCGGTCCTACGTAAAGGCAATAGATGATATGAATATGGATTACTGGATCAAGGTTATGTGAATAGAATTAAATTCTATTTAAAGTCTAGAACTTGTAGAGGCGCTTAATTGCATTAAGCCTGTTGTTTTTAAATAGATCTACAAGTAAATGAGATTGATAGATTTGAAGGTTCAAACCTTCAAAGTCAAGACTAGTGGCGAAAAGATTTATTCAGAAAGAAATTGTTCGACTATGAAAAGATTTTTTCACCAATAGTTAAGTTTGACTCTATCTAGATTCTTTTATCCATTATATTTCATTTGGATGAAATATGGTAATGGATATCAAGAAAGCTTCTTTTAGTAGCAATCTTGAGGAAGACATCTATATGATGTAACTAGACTTGTTCATAGCAAAGAACCAGTAGTGATTAGTATGCAAGTTGTTTAAAGTCCATTTATGGACTAAAGCAAGCATTTAAATCATAAAATATCATTTTTGATCAAGCAATCAAATTATTTGATTTTGATCAAGTATTAAAAGGCCTTATGTGTGTAAAAGCTATATAGAATAATAAATTTCTTAATGTATGTTGATGACATTCTAATCATTTAGAATGATGTAGAGTTATTGTCATCAATGAAATTTTTTGTTGTCTAGTCTAGTATGATATAAAGTACTTGGGAAAGACTAGTTACATCCTATGAATTAAACTTTGTTAAGATTCAAAAATTAGGATGTTGGGTCTATCTCAAACTGCTTAAATAGATTAGATTTTAGCCAAGTATAGCATGTATTACTTCAAGAAAGGATTCTTTCCTTTTAAGTTTAAAGTTCCTTTATATAGGACTATAATCCTAAGACATATAAAAGGAATAGCGTATTAAGACGGTTCCTTATACCATATCAATAGGAAGTCTTTATGCTATGCTATATACTAAGCTAAATATCTATTTTGCAGTGGGCATAGTAAGCAAATATCAATTGAATCAAAGATCACTTAATTTAGTAGGAGTAAAGCATATAATCAAATATCTTAGGAGAATGAGGGATTATATGTTTGTCCACAAAAGTGAGGTTTTGATAGGTATTGGATGTACAAATATTGATTTGTTGTTTGATTGTGATTCATGAAGTTGGACTTCAAGATATGTGTTCATCCTGGGTGGTGAAGATACACATTAAGCATAAGTATTTTCTCATTAGAGAGATATAAGTACGTGAAAAGTAGTAGTAGAAAAGATAATTTATGCAATAAATCTGGCTGAAACTTGTTTCCAAACCTTGCCTTAGAGTGACTATGAATTACTCTAAAGGGAGATAAGTGTCGAATATATGGTAAATTATCTTTGAGAGCAAGTGGGAGATTGTTGGGGTTTATGCCCTAAAATCCAATTTATTGGCATGTCATAAATAATTAATTTGTTTAATTATATGAGACTATCTATTTATAAACTAATGGGACATTATCTTAGTCCATAAGATGCATATAATGTGATTTATGTAAAAAGTCACAGAAGATATAAATCACAAGTTATTTGTAAACTCAGAATTTTAGTTCGTAGTCGGTGATGAAATTAGGCATTTCATCTGCGAAGATTGTAACATATCAACTAAGATGATTTGTCTTGATCATGGAAGTAGAGACTTCTAGTTGGTATGTTGATATGTTTTAAGAGTTAAGACATATTGAATTGGACCGCTGTGAGATTTATTATTCTCCTAACGACTGTTAAATTAATAGTAAATCTCACGACTTCTATTTACATCAACTCTAAATCCTAAGAGAATAATGGACATGATCATAAGATATAGGTTGCTTTAATATATCAAGAGTGAGATCTATAAGTTACGATTAAAACCTCAGTATGTTGGGCAACTATATTTAGTGTTGATGGAACATATATTCTCAAGATGGAATTCATAGTCTCTTAACGGAGATATAAAATATTCCCTTGAGATAAGTTTAATGGGTTCAGTTATTCAGAGAGTTAGGCCTAACCACTTTAGTAAGTAGTTAGTAAAGTATATATTTATGAAATTGAATTTCATAAATATATAATGAATAACATAAAGGATTAAACCGGGTACTCAAGGATAAAGATGTAGTAATCTTCAAAGTGGCAGTCTACATCCATAACTTTGTATTACTACGAATATTTTAATGAAAGGGTTGTATGTATAATAAAGTTTTGGGATATAATTTATTAATAAGGCCTAGAGTGCAATTATATTCATATAGTGGTATTGAATATAATTAATGGTAACTTTGGACTTGTCAAGACTTGACTAAAAAGCCCAAGGCCCATTAGAGCTAGAGTCTTATTTGTTCCCTTTTAGTCCCACTCCAAGCCACATATTAGAGTCCAATTAGAATGGCCCAAAAGGCTAGCCCAATTAGATAATCAATTATATATAAGGAGAGAAACATACATAAATATAATGAAGTGGTTTTTCATTTTGATCACATAAGGAATGCAATGATGTATGTGAGTCTTGGACACTCTTTTATTCTCTCATTGGAAACTGATTAAGAGACCACACTTCTTGAGCATTAAGTGGAATTGGAGTGAAGATTAAAAGTTTTCCCAAGTAATTCTCAAGTCTTGGTTTTGAATTTCACTGCATCAAGGTACGCTTCCTATTCTTTGTTCTAGAATTCAAGGTTACATGTTATCTCTCATAAATGAAGTAGATCTGTGATTGATGCTTCCGCTGTGTGTTTTGTATGAGATGCAAAACTAGATTTTCCAACATTACTTGTTCCCTTTTGGTCTCACTTCAAGCCACATTCTAAAGCCCAGTTGGAAAAGCCCAAAAGGCTAGCCTAATTAGATAATCAGTTATAAGGAGAGAAACATACAGAATTTTGTAAGTTAATGAAATAGGTATGTATGTGAGTGTTAGACACTCTTTCATTCTCTCTAGAACATACACATAACTGATTGAGAGACCACACATCTTGAGCATCAAGTGGAATTGGAGTGAAGATTAAAAGTATTCCCAAGTATTCTGATCTTCAGTTTTGAATTTCACCGCATCAAGGTATACTCTCTTGTTCTTAATTTTGAAACTTACATAGCACATGTTATCTATTGTGAATGAAGTAGATCCGTTAATTTTCCGCTGCGCACATGCATATTTCTATCAAAGGTATAAAACCAAGGAGAGGAAGATTGGGTGTAAGAACACTACCTTGATTATTGTGGAGAAAATATGAGAATCTAAGGTGTTTGAGGGTGTTTGGATGTGTTTGGGTGAGAAATTATAGAAAGAGAATCTGCCTAGAAACTGCCCAAAAGTCATTTTTTTGGGTAAAATGAGGGGTCTAGGGGTATTTATTTTGAAAAATGCTCCTTCGGCTTCCAGCGCACCTTGAAGGGTCACCAACTACCCTGCTGACGTCAGCAGTTTTGGCTTTTTCCCTGTTCAAATTTGGACATGTATTTAAAGGCCTTACGAAACTCAAATTGAGCTGATCTTAGTGTCCATAGAAAGCTCTAGATGTCCAGTTTCTAGAACACTAAAGAAATCGAAAATCCTATGGTCAGATGAAAAGTTATGGCCTCGGGAAGTGTGCTGACGTGCTTTTCACGGTTTTCTAGATATCTCAACTGTTTTAACTCCGATTTCGACCCATGAATAGTCGTTGGAAAGGGAATTTGATAATCTTTGTAATGGAGCTAGTCCAAACCCATTCTAATGGACAGATCAAAATTAGGAATTCTGGTGCCCTTAGAGTCAACCTAAGGTCAAACTTGGTCAAAGTTGACAAAAATCACTGAATAGCTCGGATTTGATGTAGAAACATGAAAAATGATGTTTTGGGATGATTTTGACCGACTTTAACTTCCGATCAACCCAAGGTTGACTAGGGGCATTTTGGTCAATTTAAACTAAAATGGCACTTCGAGTGCTCCGATGCTCGAACGGGTTGCGTCACGTTAATCTAGACATTTCCACGGCCCCATGGACAAAAGATAATATTTTTGGAATTTTCGAGGTCTAGCACATAAATCGAGGGCAGAAAAAATATCGTGTCTACAGCTGCCACTTCTTTATCTGACATCTCGAGTGCAATAAGAGGTGTCAGATAAAGAACGTGATTTCGCATTTTTTGCCCCAAAATTGCGTGCGGAAACTGCGCTGTTCATGGATCGAGATAGGTTTTACCTGCCAAGGTTGAGCTGCTGCAGTTGATCCGGAAAAATTTCTCTGACTTGGTCCTCGAAATTGCGCAAGAAACTCTTCATCTTTTTTTTTTGGTCAAAGGTCAACTGGTCAACTTTGACCGGGTCAACGTTGACCGACGGCCATTGTAGGTGTGCCGGGCAAACCCAGCAGCCCTTCAAGGTGCGCTAGGCAACCCAGGCCGTACAAGGCCTATAAATGGGCCCCAAAGCTTCATTTTGATCATTCTTACTTCATTTCTCTGAATTCTCACTTCTAAAAAGTTCTCTAGAGCAAGTCGCGGTCTAGCAAGGCTAGCTTTCAGCTTCAGTCTCCAGTTCTGCACTTGAGGTCAATGTCCATTTTCTCTTTCTTTTTATTTTCTGCTAGTATGTAGCATAGCAAGTAGGAAAGTATGCTAGTATTTTTTTAATTTTTGGTATAGATATATGTTTTTTTAAAAAATATTTTTTTATCATTTATGCCATGATGTTGTTGGGAAAAATATTTTTTTCACATGCTTGGGTATTTGCATAATCACACTTGCATGCTTTCACATGTCATGAATAATTATGCTTGCACTTGTTCGTGCGAGAAAAACTTAATTTTAAGGCCACATAGATGGACATGAGAATGTCGTATGCTGTCAAAACATAGAAAAAATAGCGAAAAACTAGGAGAAATGCTACGTAAACATGAGAAACTATGCATGATAACAGGAAAATTTTGGGAGATTTGAAAACATGGGAAAAAAGCAATTTTAAATGAGAGTAGTTAAGGAAGGATTAAACGGTCATGGCTAAATTGAATCCGCGTGAGATTAAACGAGCATGGTCGAAATGAATCCTGAAAAGATAGATAGGATTAAACGGTCATGGCTGAATTGAATCCGCGTGAGATTAAACGAACATGGTCGAATTGAATACCAAAAAGATGGATAGGATTAAAAGATCATGGCCGAATTAAAACCGCGTGAGATTAAATGAAAATGGTGGAATTGAATATCGAAAAGAAAGATAAGATTAAACGGTCATGGCCAAATTGAATCCAAGTGAGATTAAACCAGAGTGGTCAAATTGATACTCTAAAAGATAGATAAGATTAAACAGGCACGGTCGAATTCAATCTGAGTGAGATTACACGGGCATGGTCACATTAAATCTTAAAAAGATAGATAGGAGTAAACGGTCATGACCGAATCGAATCCTGAGAGAGAGGTATTTTGAAAATTCTTGACATTTTGAGGTAAAAAGAAATAGGATTAAACGAACGCAGTTGAATTGAAGCCTGAGAGAGAGGGGTTTTGAAAACCTTAACATTTTGAGATAAAAAGAGATAGGATCAAATGAACGTGGTTGAATTGAATCCTGAGAGAAAGGTGTTTTGAAAATTCTTGACATTTTGAGATAAAAGGAGATAGGATTAAACAAACGTGGTCGAATTGCATCCTTAAGGAGAGGTATTTTGAAAACCTTGATATTTTGAGATAAAAATAGATAGGATTAAATGAACGCGGTCTAATTGAATCCTGAGAGAGAGGTGTTTTGAAAACCTTGACATTTTGAGATAGAAAGAGATAGGACTAAATGAATGCGGTCGAATTGAATCATGAAGGAGAGGTATTTTGAAAAGCTTGACATTTTGACATAAAAAGAGATACGATTGCACAAACACGGTCGAATTGAATCTTGAGAGAGAGGTGTTTTGAAAATTCTTGACATTTTGAGATAAAAAGAGATAGGACTACTGGAAAGCGGTCGAATTGAATCCTGAGAGAGAGGTGTTTTGAAAACCTTGACATTTTGAGATAAAAGGAGATAGGACTAAATGAACACAGTTGAATTGAATCCTGAGAGAGAGGTGTTTTGAAAACATTGACATTTTGAGATAAAAAGAGATAGGATTAAATGAATGCGATTGAATTGAATCCAGAAGGAGAGGTATTTTGAAAACCGTGACATTTTGAGGTAAAAAGAGATAGGATTAAACAAACACGGTCGAATTGAATCCTGGAAGAGAGGTGTTTTGAAAATTCTTGACATTTTAAGATAAAAAGAGATAGAATTAAATGAACGCGGTCGAATTGAATCCTGAGAGAGAGGTGTTTTGAAAACCTTGACATTTTGACATAAAAAGAGAAAGGATTAAACGAACACGGTCGAATTGAATCCAGAAGGAGGGGTATTTTGAAAACCTTGACATTTTGAGATAAAATGAGATAGGATTAAATGAATGCGGTCGAACTAAATCCTGAGAGAGAGATGTTTTGAAAATTCTAGACATATTGAGATAAAAAGAGATAGGATTAAACGAACACGGTCGAATTAAATCCTGAGAGAGAGGTGTTTTGAAAATTCTTGGCATTTTAATATAAAAAGAGATAGTATTAAACAAACATGGTCAAATTCAATCTTGAGAGAGAGGTGTTATGAAAACCATGACATTTTAAGATAAAAAGAGAAAAGATTAAACAAACACGGTCGAATTGAATCTTGAAGGAGAGGTATTTTGAAAACCTTGACCTTTTGAGATAAAAAGCGATATGTTTAAACGAACGCGGTCAAATTGAAACCTGAGAGAGAGGTGTTTCAAAAATTCTTAAAATTTTGAGATAAAAAGAGATAGGGTTAAAGGAAAGCAATCGAATTGAATCCCGAGAGGGAGGTGTTTTAAAATTCTTTACATTTTAAGATAAAAGAAGATAAGATTAAACAAACATTGTTGAATTGAATCCTAAAGGAGAGGTGTTTTGAAAACCTTGACATTTTGAGATAAAAAGGGATAGGATTAAATGAACGAGGTCGAATTGAATCCTGAATGAGAGGTATTTTGTAAACCTTGATATTTTAAGTTAAAAAGAGATAGGATTAAACGAACACGGTAGAATTGAATCCTAAGAGAGAGGACTCCTGAAAATTCATGGCATTTTGAGATAAAAAGAGGTGGGATTAAACAAACTTGGTCGAATTGAATCTTAACGGAGAGGTATTTTGAAAACCTTGACATTTTGAGGTAAAAAGAGAAAGGATTAAATGAACATGGTTGAATTGAATCCTGAGAGAAAGGTGTTCTAAAAATTCTTGGCATTCTGAGATAAAAAGAGATAGGATTAAACGAACGCGGTCGAATTGAATCCTGAAGGAGAGGTATCTTGAAAACCTTGATATTTTGATGTAAAAAGAGATAGGATTAAACGAACACGATCGAATTGAATCCTGAGAGAGAGGTGTTCTGATAATTTTTGGTATTTTCAAATAAAAAGAGATAGGATTAAACGAACGCAGTGGAATTGAATCCTAAGATAGAGGTGTTTTGAAAACCATGATATTTTGAAATAAAAAGAGATAGGATTAAGCGAACACAGTTGAATAGAATCCTGAGAGAGAGGTCTGAGCACCCTTCTATTTGTTTAGGAATCGATCTAGTTAAATTGTTGGTTGAGAGAATAAGATATTGTAGATTGGATAACATTCCAATTTCCAATGGAATACTACCTGAAAGTTTATAATCACCCAAATTAAGTAGAAACAATGATGTCAACCTTCCTAATTCCTTTGGAATCTGCCCGACTATATGATTGAAGGAGAGATCAAGCAAATGTAGCTGGATGGATCCTCCAAGCTGAGGAGGAATTACACCAGAAATTCTGTTATTGGAGAATTTCAAGCTTTGCAAACTTTGGCACTTCCCCCACATTTGAGAAAGTTCTCCATAGAAATTATTATATCTCAAATCAATGCCAAAATGGCCAAATACCACATTTTTTGGAAATTTTTAGCAAAAAAACACTGTTTCGAAAATAAATGGCAAACTACCACTTTTTCTAGAACTCGAGTTTCAGAAACTCGAGTTCCTCATTAGTTCTGCAAAAAAAATTATGTGGTACTCGAGCTTGGTAAACTCGAGTACCATGCAACACAATACTCGAGTATACCAGGCTCGAGTACCTTTTATAAATAAAATGCAAAAAATTTTATTTCTACGGTACTTGAGTTTACCAAACTCGAGTATCGTGTAATTTTTTTTGTTTTTTTTTGTTTTTTTTTTGTTTGGGGATAATCAACAAATAAACATAAAGATAAAAATAAGTAGCTTTTTTATGTTTTTATTTATTTAAATAGAAGCATTGTAAAATATAGAGATTTTAATTTCGAAATATGAATTTAATTTCTACATTAATTAAAATTGTTCATTGTTTTCTCATAAAACATGTTCACTGTTTTCTGTATAAACTAATTCTATGATTTCGCATAAAATTATTTTATGTTCAGCATTATTTAAGAAATTGTTCAGTCTCTTTTTTGCATAAATTATTTTTTGTTCACAATTTAAAAAATTGTTCACTGTTTTCTCATAAAACACCTAGTGAAATCGTGTTTTCTAAATTTAAATGCCAAATCTGAATGCTTTTTTATGTTTGAATTTCACAATAATCGAATATATTTTTCTGCATTGATAAAATCTGTTTCTACATTAATAAAATTTTCTCTCTACACATCATATTTACTGTATATTCAAATCTGCTTACTGCATTCATAAAATCTGTTTTTTGCATTAATTAAAACTGTTCACTGTTTTCTCATAAAAATTGTTCATTGTTTTCTGCATAAACTATTTCTAGCATTCTGCATAAAATTATTTTCTGTTCAGCATTATTTAAAAAATTGTTCACTCTCTTTTAAGCGTATATTATTCTCTGTTCACTATTTAAAAAATTGTTCGCTGTTTTCTCATAAAACACCTAGTGAAATCGTGTTTTCTAAATTTAAAAGCCAAATCTGAATGCTTTTTCATGTTTAAATTTCACAATAATCGAATTTGTTTTTCTGCATTGTTAAAATCTGTTTCTATGTTAATAAAATTTGCTCTCTACACATCATGTTTACTGTATTTTCGAAACTGCTTACCACATTCATAAAATCTGTTTTTTGCATTAATTAAAACTGTTAACTGTTTTCTCATAAAAATTGTTCACTCTTTTCTGCATAAATTGTTTTTAGCATTGGCGCAGTTATTGCACTTATGTGGTTTTTGTGTTTTTTTTTTTAAATATGTAACCATATGAATAATGGACAAACTCCATGAAAGAAAAATGAATGATTCGTATAAATCACCTAATGGTAAATGCCTCGAAAAATTCAAATTTATAAAAAAGTTCGAATTAGTTGAATGTAGAACTGTTCACTAAGTAAAACTATTTTCTGCATTAAGTAAAACTGTTCCATGTTTTCTCATAAAAATTGTTCACTGTTTTCTGCATAAACTATTTCTAGCATTCTGCATAAAATTATTTTCTGTTCAGCATTATTTAAAAAATTGTTCACTCTCTTTTCTGCGTAAATTATTCTCTGTTCACTATTTAAAAAATTGTTTGCTGTTTTCTCATAAAACACCTAGTGAAATTGTGTTTTCTAAATTTAAAAGCCAAATATGAATGCTTTTTCATGTTTAAATTTCACTATAATCAAATTTGTTTTTCTGCATTGATAAAATCTGTTTCTACGTTAATAAAATTTGCTCTCTACACATCATGTTTATTGTATATTCGAATCTGCTTACTGCATTCATAAAATCTGTTTTTTGCATTAAGTGAAACTGTTCACTGTTTTCTCATAAAAATTGTTTACTGTTTTCTACATAAACTGTTTTTAGCATTGGCGCAATTATTGCACTTAAATGGTTTTTGTGTTTTTTTTAATATGTAACCATATAAATAATGAACAAACTCCATGAAAGAAAAATGAATGACTCGTATAAATCACTTAATGGTAAATGACTCAAAAAATTCTAATTTGTAAAAAAGTTCAAATTAGTTGAATGTAGAAATTCGAGAAAAATCGATGGAAAATCAATGAACGTACCAAATCGTGAAGGTGTACATAAGATGTACAGATAGTCTAGCCTTGTTGAGAAATTTGATTTCGTTGAAAGTACAAAATAATGAAAATTCAATGGAAAAGTATGTACGTTAGATGTATAGATCGTATGAATTTGTTTAAAATTTTGAATTCGTTGAATGTACAAAACTGTGAACACTCAAGGAAAAATTGTGTACATTAGATGTACAGATAGTACGAATTTGTTGAAAAATTCGAATTTGTTGAGTGTGTGAAATCGTGAAAATTCAAATGAAAATTGAAGAACATACCAAATTGAGTAAACTTAATGGAAAATTAATTACATTAGATGTACAGATCATCCAAATTTGTTTCCAAATTTGAAGTCGTCAAATGTACAAAATCATGAAAATTCAATTTAAAACTATGTACTAATCATCCTGATTTGATAAAAATTTCAAAATTGTTGAACGTACAAAATCGTGAAATCTTAATGGAAAATCGAAATTGTTGAACATACCAAATCGTGGAAATTCAATGGAAAATTGTGTACATTAGATGTACAAATATTATGGACTTGTTGAGAAATTTGATTTCGTTGAAAGTACAAAATCATGAAAATTCAAGAGAAAATTGTTTACATTAGATGTACAGATCGTTCGAATTTGTAAAAAACAAAATTTAGATGTGCAGATAGTTCGAATTTGTTGATTGTATAAAATCTTGAAAGTACAAAATAAAATTGTGTAAATTAGATTTACAGATAGTCTGAATTTGTTGAAAAGTTTGAATTCGTTAAATGTAAAAAAATCGTGAAAATTAAATGGAAAACTGTGTACTAATGTATTGATCATCCGAATTTGTTGAAAAATTCGAAATCATTGAATGAACAAAATCGTGTAAACTCAACAATTAATGAACAGTTAATCTTTAGATTTGCAAAAGTTGAATGTACATAATCATCAGTTGTCAGACATTAACAACAACATTTTGTATTGCACAGAACGTGTAGACATTAACAACAACATCTAATGTTCGTAGGTAGAAATTTTTGAAAATCATCATTACTTGAATCTGAGAAGTCTGAAATATCTCTTTCATCATCTAATGCAGTAACTTCATTAATAGACTTGATGGCTCGCTCTTGCGCCTTCCCCTTTAGATGCTTCTTAGCTTTTTGGATTGCATGAAAACGGTCTAATCGCCTTTGCATTTGATTGTTCTCTTGTTCAAGACAAGCAAGTATGTTGGCAGGTTCATCTCTAGGTAACTTGGCTGAGCATGCCTTAGGAACTCGTAACCCATGCCATCAACAATACACCTCCAACTCACACCTCTTCTCATATAGGGTTAACCATGGTGGTTTTGCTACGGTGAACTCTATTGCAGTGGTATCTGTACTTAGTTTTGTAGGTTTGCTGACCATGATGTGCCCGACGCTTCCAAGACTCTCGTACGTGTATATTGGCATATTAAGGAAATCTCTCTTCTTTCCAACCCATTTCCCTCCATAGTGGTTTGTGTATGTCTGTAGTTGTTGATCTGCTGGAACTTGTGATAATCCATTTGTTGAAGTAGATCCAAACTTGTTTCGCATTGTACGATTTGATGTTAAGGCGTTGCGACTCATAGCTTAGTCAATCTACGAAGTTAGTGGGGTAGAAATAAGATCATTATTGTGGTGCATTTATAACCTCAATTCATGTTCCAAGCATTATAATTTCAGTTATTAGGTGGCTGGCGTTTCAAATTTGATGGAGGTTGCCAATGATGGGAAGCTTTGGAACGTCTGGGGGAAGGTTGGCTGCTTTCTTGACTTTCCTTTGTTTCAAAATCAATGACAAAGAGAGGATGAGAATGAGTACAAGAAAGATAGTTGGAATCCAAAGTAATGTGAGAAATAATAGATTCATGTTTTTTGTTTGGTGATGTAGGAAAAATAGATGTGTTTAAAAAAAAAATACACAAGAATGTGAGTTCATTAGCTCGAGCTTTAGGTAGCTAGATCAAGGGGAGACTATTTAGATGGAGACGGCGTTAGATTTGAGAGTATGATATACATGTGGATTTGGGTCCTAGTTACACTTTGTGTAACTCTAAGTTATTTTACATCACTCAATATTTCTTTGTTGGATGTGAATTTTAACAAATCTTTTGTTGGGTTAAATTCCTTCTAATACTCTATGTGCTGGCAAAATATACATACACACACTATAGCTGAGGAGTTATTGTTGGATTCTAATAAAAATATGGTATTATTGCACAGTTATTGCTTGCTAAATTACTTAATTCTAGAACATTTTTCTCTCTCTTTTATTTATTACAACTATCTAAGAAAGAAGAAAAAAATTATGCAAAAAAATAAAACCTTTAGAGAGATAAGAGTCTGTTTGGGATCAATTTCAGCTTTTAGCTTTTAGTTTTTGTGTACAGCTTTTTAGAACCTCATTTTTTCCTGCATTATTTTTCACCTTTTCAAATTTTTTCAAAGTAGAAATATAATTTAGCACACTTTCAGCAAAAAGTTTAGCAAACAGCTAAATAAGCTGTAAACGGACACTAAGCTTAAAAATAGTAGAACCTTAGAAATAGCAATTATATTACCATTTTGTTTCAGTAGTAACACCCCATGTTCCACCCCGGGAATAATTTCACGTCATTCCGATGTGTTTCAGCCATTTTGGATTCAGAGACGGAGATAGAAGTTTGATTGAGGGGATTAAAATATAAACAAAAAATGCATATCATCTATTTAGTATTAAGAAACTATCAACAAATAAAAAAAATACAAAATAATTATTTCTTAATATATTAAAATACAATTTATCTATTAAAAGAGAAAACAACCTTCTTTTAAATGACAGAAATCATTAATATTAAATTTGTACTAACTCATTTTGCATAGGTAAAGACAAATCACAAATAAACAAATAATTGTACAAACAAAAAGAGCCAATACAGACAAAATACATACTATGCACACAGGTTAGCGCTACAATTCACACTATAATAAACAGATTTTATAAAATTTTAGCAACTAACCATTCAAAGTTTCAAACCAATTCCACTTTAAAAGGCTCCACACAATATATCCAGAACAATAAAAATAAAGACAGACAATCTACTACCATAAGTTTCTAAACCAATTCCACTTTAATAGCAAATTATTTATTTTATAATAAAAAAATACAACTATTTGGGCGGCAAAATTAAAGAGAAATACAAGAGTCCGCGAGCGAAAATGGCCAAATACCACCATTTTCAGAAATTTGTAGCAAAAAAACACTGTTTCGGAACGATATAGGGAAATACCACTTTTTCTGGAACTCGAGTTTATGAAACTCGAGTTTATGAAACTATGGAGGGAAATGGGTTGGAAAGAAGAGAGATTTCCTTAATATGCCAATATATACGTACGAGAGTCTTGGAAGCGTCGGGCATATATATCATGGTCGGCAAACCTACAAAACGAAGTACAAATACCACCGCAATAGAGTTCACCGTAGCAGAACCACCATGGTCAACCTTATATGAGAAGAGGTGTGAGTTGGAGGCGTATTGTCAATGACATGGGTTATGAGTTCCTAAGGCACGCTCAGCCGAGTTACCTAGAGATGAACCTGCCAACATACTTGCTCATCTTGAATAAGAAAACAATAAAATGCAAAGGCGATTAAACCGTTTTCATGCAATCCAAAAAGCTAAGAAGCATCTAAAGGGGAAGGCACAAGAGCGAGCCATCAAGTCTATTAATGAAGTTACTGCGTTAGATGATGAAAGAGATATTTTAGACTTCTCAGATTCAAGTAATGATGATTTCCAAAAATTTCTACCTACGAACATTAGACGTTGTTGTTAATGTCTACACGTTCTGTGCAATACAAAATGTTGTTGTTAATGTCTGACAACTAATGATTATGTACATTCAACTTTTGCAAATCTAAAGATTAACTGTTGAGTTTACACGATTTTGTTCATTCAACGATTTCGAATTTTTCAACAAATTCTGATGATCAATACATTAGTACACAATTTTCCATTTAATTTTCACGATTTTGTACATTTAACGAATTCAAACTTTTCAACAAATTCAGACTATCTGTACATCTAATTTACACAATTTTATTTTGTACTTTCAAGATTTTATACAATCAACAAATTCGAATGATCTGTACATCTAAAATTTGGTTTTTACAAATTCGAATGATCTACATCTAATGTACACAATTTTCTCTTGAATTTTCACGATTTTGTACTTTCAACGAAATCAAATTTCTCAACAAGTCCAGAATATTTGTACATCTAATGTACACAACTTTCCATTGAATTTTCATGATTTGGTACATTCAACAATTTCGATTTTCCATTAAGATTTCACGATTTTGTATGTTCAACAATTTTGAAATTTTCATCAAATCAGGATGATTAGTACATTAGTACATAGTTTTAAATTGAATTTTCACGATTTTGTACATTTGACGACTTCAAATTTGGAAACAAATTTGGATGATCTGTACATCTAATGTAATTAATTTTCCATTAAGTTTACTCAATTTGTTATGTTCTGTTGGGAAATTTAGACCTCGGTTGATAGACTTAACAAGTTTTAAACCCAAGTTGTCAATTAGATTTATTATGAATAAAACTTGTTAAAACAAACAAACATCAATATCATGTCAATAATGAATGCAGCGGAAAAATAAATAAGACAAGATATGATGACCCAGGAAAGCTAATGAAACAAACTAGTTTCACAGTAAAAAACCTGGGGGGAAACCTTCCCGAAAAGCAATCCACGATAATGAAAAGAAGTTTCAGATCTAGTACAAAACCTTTGTCCCTAGACTCTACAATCCCAGTAGATGAACTCACAACAGAAACCTTCTACCGCTTCAAAACCTCTGAACTCTTCAATATATGAACGCCACCCTTTTGATGCATGAATCCCAATACGTGACTAACCAATTGCACGGATCCCAATTAGCGACTTCAATCACCAACTAGAAGAAGATGTTGGTTACAAAGTTCTTCACTTCATCAACAATGAAGATCAAGAAGCACTTGGTTACAAAACCCTAAAGCGCAAAGACGCAGTAGCTTCTTTTAGAGAGAATAAGGCATCAGTTACCTTTTGAATATGTTCTCCTTGTATTCTCTTATGTGATGGCCACTAAAATAAGCCTTATATAGATCTAGGATTGTGAGAAAAGAAACCCTACACAAATACAAAAGCCTGGCCCAAAAATCAGATCTGAAAATTCTGATTTCTCGTAACCTCGATCGATCGGGAGGTGTCGAGCTTTAAAACATCAGACACAAGAAATGAGGCTCGATCGATCCACCAGGAGTCGAGAAGCTATCGAGAGAACAGGAGCTTTCTCGATCGATCGACCAGCTATTGAGAAGGTGTCGAGATTGCGATAAGAAATACCTTAAGAGGCTCGATAGATAGCTAGCTGTCGAGAGGTGTCGAGCAGCTGTCGAGCTATCTGTCCAGCTTTAATGAACAGCTTTTCTTCACTTGTTTCTAGGTCTAATCTTTATGGCTTTAATACTAGACTTAAACAACATGTTTCTTGAAGTATTAAACACATCCTAGATTTACCCAAATACAAGTAAAGTGCATTTTGTCAAAGGATTAGCCAATTACACAAAATATGTCCTTAACATGTTCTTCAATTTTCATTTGAATTTTCACGATTTTACACAATCAACGAATTCAAATTTTTCAACAAATTCATACTATCTGTACATCTAATGTACACAATTTTTCCTTGAGTTTTCACAGTTTTGTACATTCAACGAATTCAAATTTTTAAACAAATTCATACGATCTATACATCTAACGTACATACTTTTCCATTGAATTTTCATTATTTTGTACTTTCAACGAAATCAAATTTCTCAACAAGTCTAGACTATCTGTACATCTTATGTACACCTTCATGATTTGGTATGTTCATTGATTTTCCATCGATTTTTCTAGAATTTCTACATTCAACTAATTCAAACTTTTTTACAAATTCAAATTTTTCGAGGCATTTACCATTAGGTGATTTATACGAATCATTCATTTTTCTTTTATGGAGTTTGTCCATTATTCATATGGTTACATATTTTAAAAAACACAAAAACCATTTAAGTGCAATAATTGCGCCAATGCTAAAAACAGTTTATGCAGAAAACAATGAACAATTTTTATGAGAAAACAATGAACAGTTTTAATTAATGCAAAAAACAGATTTTATGAATGCAGTAAGCAAATTCGAATATACAGTAAACATGATGTGTAGAGAGCAAATTTTATTAACGTAGAAACAGATTTTATCAATGCAGAAAAACAAATTCGATTATTGTGAAATTTAAACATGAAAAAGCATTCAAATTTGGCTTTTAAATTTAGAAAACAAGATTTCACTAGGTGTTTTATGAGAAAACAGCGAACAATTTTTTAAATAGTGAACAGAGAATAATATACGCATAAAAGAGAGTGAACAATTTTTTAAATAATGCTGAACAGAAAATAATTTTATGCAGAATGCTAGAAATAGTTTATGCAGAAAACAGTGAACAATTTTTATGAGAAAACAGTGAACAGTTTTAATTAATGCAAAAAACAGATTTTATGAATGCAGTAAGCAGATTTGAATATACAGTAAATATGATGTGCAAAGAGAAAAGTTTATTAATGTAGAAACAGATTTTATCAATGCAGAAAAATATATTCGATTATTGTGAAATTCAAACATGAAAAAGCATTCAGATTTGGTGTTTAAATTTAGAAAACACAATTTCACTAGGTGTTTTATGAGAAAACAGTGAACAATTTTTTAAATAGTGAACAGAAAATAATTTATGCAAAAAAGAGAGCGAACAATTTCTTAAATAATGTTGAACAGAAAATAATTTTATGCAAAATCGTAGAAATTGTTTATACAGAAAACAGTGAACAATTTTTATGAGAAAACAATGAACAATTTTAATTAATGTAGAAATTAAATTCATATTTCAAAATTAAAATCTCTATATTTTACAATGCTTCTATTGAAATAAATAAAAACATAAAAAAGCTACTTATTTTTATCTTTATGTTTATTTGTTGATTATCCCCAAACCAAAAAAAAAAAAAAAAAAAAAAATTTACACTGTACTCGAGTTTGGTAAACTCGAGTACCGTAGAAATAAAATTTTCTGCATTTTATTTATAAAAGGTACTCGAGCCTAGTATACTCGAGTATTGTGTTGCATGGTATTCGAGTTTACCAAGCTCGAGTACCACATAATTTTTTTTAATCGCACAAATTCCAACTTAGCAGTGCCACGGTGGCAGAACTGATGAGGAACTTGAGTTTCTGAAACTCGAGTTCTAGAAAAAGTGGCAGTTTGCCATTTATTTCCGAAACAGTGTTTGTTTGCTAAAAATTTCTAAAAAAGGTGGTATTTGGCCATTTTGGCCCTCAAATCAATATATACCAAATTCGGGTAAATGCCTAAATCTTCTGATATATTTCCTCCTAAAGGGTTTCCGTGCAAGTTCAATCTTATTAAACTGGTGCAGTTTCTCAAACTTTTTGGAATGGAACCTATGAAATAGTTGTCAGATGCTGAGAAGTTTTGAAGTGATCCACCATAACAAACATTTTGAGGAAGATACCCAAACAACATGTTTTCAGAAAATGTCAAATACTTCAAATATGTTAGATTATTAAATTGAAAAGGGATGGAGCCATTAAGTTCATTCTTCAACAACCCTAGAGAGGTAAGAAGTTTGAGCCTTCCTATTTCTGGTAGGATATAGCTAGATAATTTATTTATTTGTAAATGCAATAGAGTGAGCTTTGTTAAGTTCCCAATTGAAGCAGGGATTGAACCAGTGAGGTCGTTCATGTACAGAGCAAGATCACTAAGAAATCCCAACTTTCCAATTTCTTTAGGTTTGGGTCCCATCATTGTTACTATATTGGAAGGTGAAGTTGCAGAGGAAGAAGAAATGGCAACTTGGAAAGTGTTATGTTTGCTAGCAAGAGGAGTTGCTGTATTCACGAGGCAGAGGAGTTGCTGAGTAGGATTGTGTTAGGATTGTTTTATTTGAATTTGTTTTAGGATAATAATAGCAATCTAAATTGTTATCGGATTGAAGTATTAAGAGTTTGGCTAGGAATAGTGTTTATCCTTATCTAGGTGTTGAGTGGTTTAGGGATGTTGGAGTTGTTTTATTTTGTAAAGCTATTTATATAGCTTCACGGCATATCAATAAGGAAAAAAATCAAAATATTATACAGCAATTTGCTATTGGGAGGTCTGGTTTTTCCTTGAATTAAAACCATATTTACCCTCTTGATCAGGTCTGTTACAACAAAGAATCACCATAGCTCCTCGTGGCAGACGTGGTGGAAGCCGTGGTCGAGGTGGTTGTAACAACTTGGTATTAGAGCAGGTCATGGATGAATCACGCATCGATCGTTTGGAGGCAGAGATAGGCTCTATAGCAGCAGGGCAAGACAGGAAGTTCTGTGAGTTACAAGAAACATTGATGCAGGCGATAACGTCCATGAATACTCGATTAGATCAAATATCGAGCAACCAAAGTTTGGAATGAGGAGAGAGTTCACACGATGGTGGGGGGTCTCGGTGATTCAATTATAGAGGCTCTCGTGACTCCATTGAGTCTTATGGGGTGGTAATTCCAAGAGTCACTAAACTTGATTTTCCTCGCTTCAATGGCAGTGAAGACCCAACGAGTTGGATTTGTCGAGTGGAGCAATTCTTTGAATTTCATAAAATTGCCGAGGAAGAGAAGGTTCCGTTAGCGATGTATCATTTAGAAGGCGAGGCACAATGGTGGCATCAGATACTAAAGGAAGAAGAAGGGGAAGCTACATGGCTCACGCTCAAGGAAGGGCTGAATTCGAGGTATGGGCCAACGGAATTTGATGATTTTTTTGGAGATCTTACAAGGCTTAAACAAGTTGGTTCGGTGCGAGAGTACCAAAGCCAATTTGAGAAACTCCTCAGCCGAGTGGGGAAGTTGAATCAGTCTCAACAGGTTGCTTGTTTCATTGGTGGTCTGAAGGAAGGTGTGAGGATAGATGTTCAAGCCATGAAGCCACCAACGTTGTCTGCAGCAGTAAGTTTGGCTCGGCTTTATGAGGTTAAATATCAGAAGCGATCCAGTTTCAACCTTGAGCCAAAATAGGCTGTATCAACGAACTCAACAGTCACTAGTCGCCCACCTTCATCTACTCCCGCCATTCAAAGGTTATCACCAACAGAGATGAAAGAACGTCGAGATAAGGGCCTTTGCTTCAATTGTGACGAGAAGTTTGCTCTTGGGTATCAGTGTAAAAAGCTTTTTTTGATTGAAGGGTGTTGGCTAGAGGAGGATAGCGGTGATGGAATTGGAGATATCGAAGAAAAGGAAGACAGTGACGAATTGGAGATTTCCTTGCATGCCATGGCTGGTTCCCCGGCTCCTCAAACCACGCAAATCCATGGGGTTATCAACCAACAATCACTGGTTGTGCTGATAGACTTAGGGAGCACCCACAACTTTATTGAAGAGAGGTTAGCGGAAAAATTGGGATTGACATGTAACATGGAAGAACGGTTTAATGTAAAGGTTGTGTGTGGTGAACAGATCTCATGCAAAGGAAGGTGCATTGGAGTGCAAGTTCGGATACAAGGGGTTGCTCTTGATATAGATTTCTATCTCTTACCATTAGAAGGATATGAGGTGGTTTTGGGAGCACAATGGCTTCGAACTTTGGGGATGATTGAGTGGGATTTCTCTAAATTACTCATGAGATTCCAATATGGTGGGAAAAGAATCTCCTTGCAGGGGATGACTAACCCACACAAGCAGATTGATGGGAATAAGATGAAAAGAATACCTAAAGGGAGCAAGAATGGTGCTTTCATACAATTTCACGCCATTGCTATGGGGGAGAAGGAAAAAATGGTCGACACCCTCACAGATCAAAATCTCATTAGCCTCATCAATTCTTTTCAGGATCTTTTTAAGGAGCCCAAAGGTTTACCACCATCACGAGTTCATGATCACTGTATTCCATTGGTACCCGGAAGCGGACCGGTTAGTGTAAGGCCATATCGGTATCCTCACTTTCAAAAAACAGAGATAGAACAGCAAGTGGAAGAGATGCTCAAGTCTGGTATCGTGAGGCCAAGTAACAGCCCATATTCATCACCCGTCTTGCTTGTCAAAAAAAGGGATGGTTCATGGAGAATGTGTGTTGATTACCGAGAACTCAATCGCATCACAGTGAAGGATAAATTCCCAATTCCGGTTATTGATGAACTCCTAGATGAGTTGCATGCCGCAAGGTATTTTTCTAAATTGGATTTGCACTTCGGTTATCATCTGTTAGGACATATGTGTTTCACTTGTTAGGAACATATATCACGATTTTATGTAATTGGCTTATCCTTTGACAAAACGCACTTTACTTGTATTTGGGTAGATTTAGGATGTATTCAAATACTTCAAAAAACCATGTTTCAAGATCAAGTGTTGAAGCCTTCAAGTCTGTTTAAGAAAACAAGCTGAAAGTGCAGAGTTATTAAAGCTCGACAGCTAGCATGTGTTGAGGTTTAAGAAGCTGTTTCAGCCCCGTGGCTCGACAGCTAGCTCAACAGATGCTCGACAGCTTCCATCTGTTGAGGTTTAAGAAAACAGCAATCTGATCTGTTTTTCTTGAGATCCGTGGTTATGTGTTTGGGCCTTCTTTTCTCCTAATCCCAAACATATAAAAGGATTGTTTTAAGGGCCATCAAAGAGTTCACAAGTTGCACAAGCATTGAGAAAACCTTGTTTAAGCAAATTGTGACCAGAGACAAAGTTCTTGCCCTAGTTCATCTCTTTCTTGTGAAGAAGTTGCTGTGTATATGCACCATAGGGTTTTGTAACCAAACATCTTCTTGATCTTCATCATTGGGATGAATTGAAGAAGTTTGCAGCCAACAACCTTTTCTAGTTGGTGATTGAAGTCGCGTACTGGGATCCGCGCATTGGTTAGTCACGTACTTGGGAGCCGTGCATCAAAAGGGGGAACTGTCACTACAGAACAAGTCTAATTGGGTATTGGGGGTAAGGGTTCAACTGTAGGTTGGTAAGGTACTTGGGATTCCTTTACTTGTAACCGCTTGTTGTGATAATAGTGAAGTTTCGGGAGTGGTGACCTGAAAATCACCCGGTGGGATTTTCGCCGTTAGGTTTTCCCCATTCGTAAACAAATCACCATGTCTTTTATTTTCCGCTGCGTATTTAGTTGTTTGGTGATTTGTTTGTGCTATCACACGTTTTGCATGATAAATTGATTAATTAATAACTTGACTAATTAATTAATTAATTTTTATCACAAGGGGTTAATCCGTTTGTGGCCTATCAAGTGGTATCAGAGCAGGCACACTCTGATTAAGTATTAATCTTTGCTGTGTTGATCCATTGACCCCTGTTTGTCATGGATAGAGGACAGTCGTTAATTATACCTCCTTTATTTGATGGCACTAACTATGCATACTGGAAAGTACGCATGAGAGCTTTCTTGCAGTCTTTAGATGAGAAGGTGTGGCAAGCTGTGGAGATAGGTTGGACTAAGCCTACAGAAGCGCCGGCCGATTGGGATGATGCAAAAATCAAGGCGGCAAACTTCAACAGCAGGGCATTGAATGCTTTATTCAGTGCAGTCACAAATGAGGAGTTCAAGAAGATATCCTCTACTGAATTTGCTAAGGAGGCATGGACCATTCTCTAGACAACCTATGAGGGTACAAGGGCTGTCAAGGATTCAAAGCTTCAGAGGCTCACTACAAGCTTTGAAGAAATAAAGATGGAGGAGGATGAGTCATTTGATGAGTTCTATGCCAAGCTGAAGGATATAGTGAACTATGCATTCAATCTTGGGGAAACCATTCCTGAACCCAAGATTGTGAGAAAGGTGCTCAGATTTCTGCCTGAAAGATTCCATGCCAAGATTACTGCGATTGAGGAATCAGAGGACATTGACAAGATTCCTTTGACAGAGCTGGTTGGTAATCTGCAGACTTACGAGCTAAGGTTAACAAGGATTGGTAAGTCATGCAAGAGCAAGAGCATGGCACTGAAGGCCAAGAACAGTGACACAGATGAGTCTTCAGACGATGAAGATTCTAAGATGAAGTCCTACATCACTAGGAAGTTCAAGAAGTTTATGAAGAACGCAAATGGAAAGGGCTTCGACAAGGACCGTAGGCAATCCAGTTCTTCTCAGTTTAAGAGCCAAGATAAAGGGAAGAAGGATGCAAGGGGGCGGTCAGTACACTATTCCAGCAGGACCTAAGTGCTTTGGGTGTCAAGACTTCGGTCACATGAAAAATGAGTGTCCTACATATCTCAAGAGCATTGGGAAGAGCAAGGCACTTGCTGCTACTTTAAGCGACACCGAGCCTGAGGAAGATTCCGACAATGAGGATGACGGAATCTTGAATGCCTTCACTGCCACTGTAAATCTTACTGAGGGGATTGTTGAAAGTGTGGATGAAGAAGAGGACTTGGTGGAGTCCAATTTTGAGAAGATGGATGATCAAGATGATATCCATATAGCCTATGAAAAATTGTACAAAGTTTATGAAAAACATGAGAAACTTTATAGGTTGGCCACCAAGAAGCTCAGTGATGTGGAACTTGATCGTGAAGAGCTGTCCATAAAGTTTGATGAGGCTAATCAAACTATTGGTGCACTGAGATTCGAGAACAATTTCTTGGCTGAGAAGACCAAGAAGCTTGAAGCGGAGCTGTTTCAAGTCAGAGCTCAATTGGAGAGGACTTCAAGTGCAAAGCTTGATGAAATGCTCAATCTTCAGAAATCTGCTTCTGATCGAACAGGTTTAGGGTATGGTCTTTCTTCCTCTAATATTGCTTCTACTAGTTCTACTGTTTTTGTTCCTCTTGCTAATAATGTTGAAATTGAGAACAATGATGTTAAAACTGTTTTAGCTAGTGAGAACTTAGACAAGAATAAATCTATCTTAGGTGCACCCCCTAAGCAAGATAAGAAAGAAGCTAAGAACTCTAGGGCTAAAAAGGCTAACTCTCAAAAGCCTAAACAGAAGAAACAGCATCTCTGTCATCATTGTGAAGCTGCAGGTCATACTTGACCAAATTGCTATAAGTGGCTTGCCACTTAACAAAGCAACGGCATGATAACATTTGGAAGCTAGAATCAGCTTCAATCATTTCTTGCTCCCCTTGGAGATTTTCTCAAAGCCCACATGTTCCTTTCGAACTTGAACAGTTTCAATTCTTCCCCCTCATCGCCGATTCAAGGGTTTAATCAAAGGAAATGTTCTTCCATAGTGTGGAAGGAAAAGGGCTCCAAGTGATTCTATCACTTTCTTATCTCTCTTCTTGTTTTTGTTTGCATTACTTGTGTGTTTTGCTTTCAAGTTTTGAGTCAGTCTAGTTTTTATATTTGCTTTATTTAACATGTTGTTGTTTGGTTATTTTTCAGTTTTACTTTGTTTTGCTTTTCATATAAAAATAAAAATAAAAAATTTGAAAAATCAGAAAATTGCAAAAACAGTGTGTGTTTTTTGTACATTGGTACTTGTGTAACTTGGATGGCCATTGAAACAAAGTTTTCTAAACTTTGTATCTCTTGTAGCTTAGATGAGCATCTTTTATGCACAACTAAGCAAGTGAGCTTTGTGGCTCTTGTTTGTGATGAGTAAGATTAAGTTGTCTCTTGCACTTACACTTGTATCATTCTTTTTGACGGGAAGGATTAGAAAATCCTAAGAGAAAGGCATAAATAACCATCTCACTATTGTTGCCTGCCAATCATAATGACACCTGTATGCTTCGGCATAGCAAAAGTGCAGTGTCAACGACATTTTTGTGCTTAGGCATAGCAAAATTGAAATGTCAAATATCTTTGGGTATTTCTTTTCTCTCTCTTATATGCCCATGCATAATTTGCTTAAAAAGAAAAATATGCAAAGAAAAATCAAAAGCAAAAAAATAAAAAATGCTTTTAAATATGATTGCAAGCGTATATTCTAGAAGATGTGGGAGTTATAGGATGTACCTCAAAGGTGATAATCCCCATCAAAAAGTTATGATTGTGTGTGAGTTAAAGTGATTTTCTCATATCTCAAATTGTCATAACATGTTGACACATTTGCAATCTTGCGATGTTTTTCACACACAACACGCAATATTCTTTGCTACTCTTGATACATGTGCAGGTACAATGTGATTTGGCCATCACAAGTTTTACATGTGTTAATGTATACTCACTAAACTATCTTAACTTATTTTTGAAATATAAAATTGGTTAGACTTGTTTAGTGTGTGCGTGTGTTTTTGGGATCCATGTTTTTAAAATCTTTGTTGAGAGATGAGTTTAAGAAGTTTATATGGTGTTTGGATCATTGGTTGAGTTGCATAATGGTTTGCATTCATGTTTGTGTTTTTCACTTCTCGAAAAACATTTTTAAAAGCTAGCTCGACACCTCCTCGATACCTTGCTATTTGTCGAGCTTCTTAAAGCTTTTTCTTATCGCAATCTCGCCTGCTGCTCGACACCTGGTGGATCGAATGAGAAATCTCCTAGACCCTCGATAGCTTCTCAACAGCTGGTGGATCGATCGAGCTTCTATTCTTGTGTCTTTACTGTGTTCCTCGACACCTTCTCGACAACTGTATCTGTCGAAGTTGTTTTTCTCGACAGATGTCTCGACACCTCTCGACACCTTTATTTGTCGAGAATTACTGAGGATCTATATATTCTCTCTTCGCGATCCAGTTCTCATTTCTTCGATCTCTCTCGATCTGTCCGCCCCTGTTCATCTCCCAAACACTATCTCTCTTACTCCAAACCTCTTCCAAAGGTGTTTTTTAAGCTTTTTCAAGTCTTTCCTCACTTGGTAAGCTTCTAATCTCCTTTATTTTCATGCATTTCATGTTTTGAAACCTAGGTTTTGGGGTTTTTTGAAAAATTTTGGGGTTTTTCAAAATTGATGAGTTTTTGTTGATATTTTGGGATGGGTTTTCACTTAAATGAGTTTAAAATCTCATGCATTGCATCACATTAGCATTATAATAAGTATTGTCATGTATTTAGATGTGTGCAGTCTGTTTGTGTGTTGATAGGTTTAGATTGGGCAGTGCCCATGATGCAATTTCTTTTGCATGTCACATGCTCATGCATTTCCCATGCATACGTACTTCATTTTCAATATACTTGTTATATTTGAATTGTTTTGGAGCTTTTCTGATTGTCTACTTCTCTCTCTCTCCCTCTCTTTCTGTTTACGTCAGTCATGTCTATGGCACCTAAGCGTAAGTCAACTCCGTCCTAGAACCCTTTGCGTTCTAGGGCATCGTCTTCTGATCCTACTCCGTCTCATCTTCGGTTCTGTGATGAGGATGCCCGAAAGGACTTCTCGGAGAACTTTTCTCGACGAGTTGTTCATTCGGAACGCCGAGTCATTTTGGCGGACTTCGCCGACATTGACCTTCCCACTGTTATTCACAGTCGGGGATGGGAGTCACTGTATGACGTCCCGGTCACTTGTCCGACCGTGTTGACCTAGGAGTTTTACTCCAACATGCATGGTTTCGATTTTTCAGTACCTCTCTTTTCTACTCGCGTTCGAGGTACGCGCATCACTGTCACACCGCAGCTTGTTGCGGATATGCTTCCTGTCCCTAAGGTAGAGTCTCCTGACTACCCTGGTTATGAGCGTCTACGGACTGTGTCCAAAGACGAGATGATTTTTGCATTTTGTGAGCGCCCTTCTGATTGGGGTGAGCGTCAGTTAACACCATGTAAGGCCTTTGCTAAAGGTCCTAGATTCATGAACATGGTGATGACTTTTGTTTTGCACCCACTCTCTCACTATAACTCTATCACAAAGCCTTGTGCTCGATTCTTGCTTTCCTTGTTAGAGCACCTCACTATAGATTTTCCTTCACATTTCATTCTTTCCATCTTAGATGTGTATAGGGATACGGCTACCCGTGATAAGCTCATTTTCCCTTCGGCTATCATGTGGATTCTATGCCATTTTTCTGTTCCTTTTCCCTCTTCCGACCATTTTTTAGTCATGTGTGCCATAGACTACGCTACCTTTAAACGTAGCGAGGCGCAGTTTCGGTCTCGGCAGTCGGATTCAGCAGCTCCTCCCTCCCATCCTGCTCCATCCAGATCTGCTCCTTCCACATCCGCTCCCTCCTCTTCTACGAGCGATGTGTCACTTGGAGACATCATGGCGCAGCTGCAGCGCATGGATGCTCGCCTAGATACACTCTCTACAGAGTTGTATCAGGTGAACGTTCGTGTTGGTCGTATTGCACGACGACAGGCGACCATGGGTGGTTTTGCTTCTGAGGATTCTCCTCTACCACCTCCTCCCATGGGTTCTGCTTCTGAGGGTGATGATGGTGATGATGATGATGCTTCGGATGATGATGATGGAGATGCTAGTTCTACTGATGAAATGTCTACTTGACACTCTTACCCTTTGTCATTTGTGACAAAAAGGGGGAGTAGTTTTGGATTTGAGAGTAGTCATTCTTAGGGAGAGAGTTAGTATAGGATCTTTTGTTAGGGGGAGTGTTGTTGAGTGCTGAGGGATGTAGTGAGGATTTTATGTATCTTTTCTTTTCTTTCTTTTTTAGATACATTGTTCTTGTACATTAGGTCTTGTGACCATATTTATGACATACGTTGTGCTTATTTCTTTCTATATGTTGATGTATGTTGTTTCTTTCACCTACCACTTACATGTGTTGTTTCTTTTCTCTCTTTATACACATGCCTCTTATTACTTGTATGCAATCTATTATTTCTGTTTCACACAAAGATGCCTTGATGAGTTTTGTTTAAAGTGTTTCAGAAATACAGGTTGTCAAAGTCTACTTGCCAAAAACTCTCTTCTTGGAAAGTTTTTCAAGAGTTTGTGTTAGGATAGATTTTATTGTATTCAACAAGTGAATATGAGTTAAGTGATTTATGACTTCTCTCATATGTTCATTTGTTTGTTGTGGTTTTGTCATGGATTGCCAAAGGGGGAGATTGTTAGGACATATGTGTTTCACTTGTTAGGAACATATATCATGATTTTATGTAATTGGCTTATCCTTTGACAAAACGCACTTTACTTGTATTTGGGTAGATTTAGGATGTGTTTAAATACTTCAAGAAACCATGTTTCAAGATCAAGTGTTGAAGCCTTCAAGTCTGTTCAAGAAAACAAGCAGAAAGTGCAGAGTTATTAAAGCTCGACGCTAGCATGTGTCGAGGTTTAAGAAGCTGTTTCAGCCCCGTGGCTCGACAGCTAGCTTGACAGATGCTCGACAACTTCTATCTGTCGAGGTTCAAGAAAATAGCAATCTGATCTGTTTTTCTTGAGATCCGTGATTATGTGTTTAGGCCTTCTTTTCTCCTAATCCTAAACATATAAAAGGATTGTTTTAAGGGCCGTCAAAGAGTTCACAAGTTGCACAAGCATTGAGAAAACCTTGTTCAAGCAAATTGTTTATTTTCATAAAGCTACATATTTTCAATTTTCTTTTATACTTTCACAAAATAGAGTGGGAACCATAAAATTTGTAGCAGACATTTCTTAAATGCTTTCATTAAAAAGAAAAAAGAAAAAATTGAGCTAGGGAAGGGAATCTGAGAAAGCTTATGAACTTGTGTTTCCAAAGAGGAAAAAAAGAAAAAGAAGAAGATTCCTGTAGACCTTATTCATGATGTCTTCTAATGAATATAGGTTTGGTTGGTGGATATAAAGGTCATCAAACAAGCTCAAGTATGAATGAAACATCGCTGTAAAGTAGGGAAGGCACTAGCTTTTATCTAGTCAGTCTCAGCCTCTCTGGTCCCCTGCTCCAGCTACTACTTTTCCAACTAACACAAACATATATCTATATTCATGAATCCTTCCTCTCCCCTCTATAAATATATAAGGAGAAGAACGTTGGGAATGGTCCTACCCATTTACACTATACTCCATCATTGCCAATAAGTCAAATGTATTTGTGCCAATGTGTACTTGAGTTGAAGGCCAAGTTAATTATAGGGACATAAGTGTATAGTTTTCTCAGCAAAGATGAGGAGAGCATATCGCAAAATGTGGCGGGTGGTGCCTTGTGCAAGCAGGAAAAGTTTGCGGACAGACTCCCGGAAGGACATAGAGGAAATACTCAAAACCAAGCTTGCAACAATCAAGGAAGAGCCAGAGAACGAGCAGAACCTAACACCACCAAGACATCGTCGCATGGCTAAGAAGGGAAAGAAGATTCGATTCAAGGATAAGATGGGAGGTTCTTTCATGCCCCAGTTCAGCCTCAAAGATTCCTATGCCCTATTCATGACTGGCTTTGCATCTAAAGGTAGCTTTGGTGGACTTCTTCAATACTGACCTTCTTAAGCTTATGTGTAAGCCTGTTTAAAATGCATTCACCTAGAAATGTGTTTATTAGGACTACAATAAAGAGAATGCATGAGGGGCCAATTTGTTACTTGTAGTTTAACATTTTTAATCTGTTAAGCAAATTGTATAAATTCCTGCAAGATCATAGACCACTGGGCCTTCAACGTGTAATTGTTATATTGGCTCCTGTTTTCATTTCCCCAATTACTGCTGGAAAATATAGAGTGAAAAACTTGAAATATCTCTATGAAAGCGTGTGTGACATGTGATTGATTCAATTGAAGTATGTTCTCTCAGTTTTCATGGATTAAATTCTGCCTTTTGACGTAAGCATAGGTTAATTTTTGGTGAAAATGATACAAGTAATGCTCTAGGAGAGGTGAGTAAGATGGAGGAGAATAAGTGATATAACTTGGTATTAAAAGACCCTATGATAAGATCTGAGGAAGATGAGACAAATTTAGAGCAGAGGATTTTCCATGACATTGCAAAGCAGGTCAAGACCTAGAAAGGAGGCAGGAAGGAAAAAGTAAAAGGCATGACTTATGTCTTTTAAGTTGCTGGTAGCAGGGGTGGGAAAAGATAGTTACTGGCTAGATATTGGTTTTAGAATACTGTTTATGCAATATATGCTTTTGAATTTTTACTGTTTATGCAATATATGTTTTTAATATTTCACAAATTCATGTAGCTACATGTTGTGCTAAGGGAGGCGTTTACTTGCTTAGATGGCGATTGTACAAGTTTTGTAGCTAGATACGTTTCATGGTTTCATTTTTTCTATTATGCTTCTACTGGAAGTTATGAGGTTTGCTAGAGTTCTGATTCGGTGGTTGTATCAATATACCTGCCTAAGAGAAAATCACACCTTCTAAACAACTAGACAATAGGAATATTTTTTTTATACTTTTTCAAAATGATTAACCTGAGGACATGTGAGACAGTGATAACAGGAACCATATGCATTGGGTTACCTTCACACAAGGGTACACATCATTTCAAAAAATAAGAAAATTGACAGTTTAGTTCATAAAAATAAATAATAATAAAATAAAAAAGAGGAAATTTGCACTTTGGTAAATCACCTTTTTAAAGTCATTAGGGACTGATGATCTAAGAAGATAGGAACTAAGGGAAATTGCACTGTCAATGAACGTATATTTCATTTTTCTTGCTATTTATGAAGAGTATTTCTCCATAAAGATAGTTTTTTTTTTTTTTTTTTTTTTTTTTCTGGCTATATATGGAGAGAACTGCTCATTTTACAGATTGGTGTATCTTCTATGGGGGCATTCTGTCTTTTTTGTTAAAATTAAATGATTAAATGATTAAACTATAAGATTAATGAGCTGCAAAATAGGGCCCAAGATCCTAGCTAGAAATACCAGCAATTTCTTAAATGTGGTGCACTGAATGCACAATTTGGAAGTCCTACTTACTCTTGCTTATTGAAACTTGGGGAAGTATTGAGGCTTGGTGAACTTCAAATTATGTTCATAGATGAATAACATGTCACCCAAGTTGAAAATTTGAGAGAATAATTGAGGAAACCTCAGAGAAATATGCAATTTCTCGAAGGTCAACTCACATGTTGCTAAAATGTTAGTGGATTAATTGGCTGATGCACAGGGTTGATTGGTTAGGCTCAAGTTCAATGCTAATATTACTCACCAAAACTGTTGGAGGATTGGTAAAATATTAAGTATTTTTACTTATTTTGGTTGCAAATGTTAATTGTAGGGAAAAAAAAAATAAGACAAGCAATTACATGTTTCTAAAGAAAAAGATATGACATAGTAAATCGGTCAACATGATATGGAATACACTCTCTTTTCTATAAATGAAAACCTATTTGGTCCTGCAGTTCCTAAAGTTTCAACTTAATCTATGTAGCCATAATGTGAAACTAAGACTGGTGTAGTGGAGAATGGGTAGTGTTTATTTTATTTTTGCCAAAAAAAAAAAAAAGTGTGCAGTGAGGAGAGCTGGAATAGTTAGTGAATAGACACCAAAATTATTAGTTTGTGTCATAATAGAAGGATGCTACTGAATGTAGGTCAAATCTCTATTAAGAGAAATGACACTCTTTCTACATACAGAGGGATGAGATAGAACTGGAAACCCCCACTGAGTGGGGTAGATGATAGCTGGGCACACACCATCAATGTTAATTCTTTTTGCAATATCAGCATACATCTTTGCAATCCTGGCAGGCAATACCATCATAGAAAACGCCTTCAGAGTAAACTTCCTAGACCGGGATAAGCGAAGACCCTTTAGCCTTCCATTCATTTTCTTCACCCAATGCCTTCTAGGCCTTGCCACCTTTTCATCAGCATTGGTTAGCTTTTTGTACCGACATTTCAAGCGTCCACCAACTAAGTCTTGGAAACCCATCAGCAGAAATGAGGACTAATGGGAGGCGAGAGATGAAAATTGAGTTAATTCAAGGGAGATTTCTGTGTGGCTATGATTCAATGAATGCTGTCAGTCATATGAAAATTTAAGTGTATATAAAGAGGAAGAGCAAGTTGAGAATGGGAGGCAATGAATGTGCATAATACACATGGAGAATCTGGTTTTAATGAACCTTCAAACACAAACTAGTAACAGGAAGAGATGGAGAGCACCTACATTTGGATTCTTTATAACACATGGCTGCCATTATATTTTAACCCAATATACTCTGCTGAAAGAGATGGAGATGCCATTAATTTCTACTTTTTAACACATGGCTAGCATCATTTAACATAACCAGCTCGGTGGTTGGCTGATTGCAAGCGCCTCTCTCTCATTTCCTTAAATGTAAGAGTGTAGTTAGTTAATCATTAAAGGAATATAGGAGGCATGTGCAATGATTGAAATCCATATTAGAATACAAATTGAGGCCAATCATTTGGTAAAGAAAGGAATGTATGCGGTTGTGATATTTAATCAAAAGCAGATCTACTTGTTTGTTTATTTAAATGACAGAGATTAGTCGCAGTCAAGTCAAGCGAATGAACTGTTGGTCTAATTTGTCCCATACAGAGAGGCTTATATTTATTTACTTTGTCTATCTTTGTGCCTTGACTGGTTGAACAAATGCTCATGTTCATAGTACACACTTCAGGTCCCATTATTGGATGGGCCCTGCTCTTTTTTAAGGCTATGGTTTAAAAGGCCGCCATTATTAACTGGCAGTGTCTGTTGCAAAGGAGTCCAAGAACAATGTAAGTTGGATTTTCATGAGGAAAAAAATGCTTCAGGAAGTTGTGGTTTTCCCCAGGGAAATTAAACTTAAAATTTTAATAAGCACTAACTGAGGCCTGAGGGGGCTTCTTTTCACCCAAGAAGGAAGCATAATCAACTTGATCAATGACTAGGCTAAACTGCTAGAGCCACTCTTTGTAGAATTCTTAGTTCAATAGGACTCACATACACGTGGTACTCAATTGGTCATGTTTTTGTTCTCATGCACCCTTCATACAAATTTTCAGCCCTTCTCAAGACTCAAGATAAAGTGTCAAGTTCTCACTTCTCAACCTACAAGTATATGGTAATTGGTCAATCCATGTCTGCGCATATTATTGCACTTCAATAAAACAGGCGTAGGTGTGACCACCGCCCTACTTTTGAGCATGAATTATAAGCCATGAAAAGGATCAAGAAATATGGAAGATGAGCAAAAAAAACTAATGGCTTGATCTTTGAATCTCAAGCATGGTTTTAAGAATTCAATTTAAGATTATTGGTTTGATATTTTTGGTTGTATTGTATGCCCTTGTAGTTGTATGATATTAAACCTACTTTGTCATTTTATGAGAAGTCATACTTGCCGAGGATTGTGACTATTATGCTTTATTACTTTTCATTCCTTTATAGTTTATTCATTTTAGTGCATTTCATCTATATCTATATATATATTACTAAAAGTTGAAGCCTAGCAATTAATGTTGTTATGCTTCCATTAAGCCACATCAGTATTAAGCCACATCAGTAGTCATGTCATTACCAAAAAATTTTTCCTGAATTTCTTCTATAATTTTAAAATACCTTTACTAAAATTTTCCTTTAATTTTAAAATACTGTTAAAATGAAAATGATTTCCAGCCTTATCTCTACCATAAAACTCAAACTTTAAAGCTTTAGTTATGTCCACCATAAAGCCCAAATCTATATGCATGTATATTACATTAATGTTGTCCATAAAGCCCAACCCAACTCTTTCTCTTCCGTAGACAGTTTCAAATTCAGACCTTCGGTTTTCTAACGCCAACCTCTCTCTCTTCCTATACCTCATATTTGTCTCCCCTCCTTTTTTTGACTAATGATTCGAACTCTCAAAAGCGAGTCCCCCAAATCTGACCATGGTGACCAAAATTTGTATTGCAATTCACGACTGTTGGTATGTTGATGTTAAGTTTAGTAGTTTGATGGTTATGCTGGTGTGATATTTTGAGTGTTGTGTGGAACTTCGTGGAGCTTAGAAACCCTATATTTATGTAAGATTTTGGGTACAAAACTTTTATGCTCTGTTTATATTAATATGAGACCTTTTTTTTTTTTCATTTGTTTGTGTTTGGATTTAATTTAAGTTTCTAGGTTATGTCAAGCTTGGTTTTATATTTAGTTTAATTGTTTCATATCTTGGTATATATTAGTGGAGAGAAAATCCATCTGGGATTTTAGAGTTGTTAATTTTTTTTGGGGGGGAGAGTCCAATAATAGTGTCCTGTTTCATTGTTAATAACTTCGTTATGTGTTGTGTAAGGAGTTTTGCACCCAAGAAAAAGGTGATGGCTGGAATGAATAATACAAGTTAAGGTTTCTACTGTACTTGAAACTCATCTTAGGGACAGTAATATTTCTTGTCCTTTTATTAGACGAGCATCCTTGGCATGCAATTAATGTGTTTGTGAGATTGTCTGAATGTCGTTTAAAAAAAAAAAAAGGAGCTGTTTATGTTGCTCAATAGTGCTATAACTTAACAGCCAAAAACACTATTTTATTTTACCTTGGTTTATTTGGAAATATCTCATGTCTCATTTTTTTAATGTGTCATGGCTTATTAGAGAAGAGGCAGGAGAAGTTTGTTGATTCTATGTTGAAGAAAGCTAAGGTAATAATTCCTTAATGATTGTCTTCTGCATAATTTGTCATACTGATTGGTTATCAATCATAGAGTTCAATTACTACCACCTGAGTTGTTATTAGGTTTTCATTTTTCGGGTTTTGTTTTATAGTTCTCAAGTTTCCTTTGTGGCAAGAGGAAAAAGGTGGCTGAACATCAAAAAGATTTTTGGTATTTTTTTATGGATTGACAAACTGATTGGTTTTGATAAAAGACCAGATTCCAAAATCCTATGTTTTTTGGGGTTCACAACATCCACATGTAGGAGGCTACTGGTAGGAGGAATGTCTCTCCTCCTTTGCTCTCTTCTGTTTCACTTTTATTTCACTTTGGTTTGATTGTGTTTTGTTATGTTAAATCATTTACAATTTATATATTTATGATCACATCACATGTTACATGTATCATATATTTTTGGATATAATTCCTTTGCTCTAAAAGATTGAAAATTTATCTAAAATTTGTAGAGGCTTAAAAAGAAAAAACTCATCACTCATAGACTTCTGTCAATCTTTCTGATCTGCTAGAGTCTGGTGTTGGTTTGGGACCCTCATAGACTTTTGTATTTGATTATAGATTACTTTTTTTTTTTCTATAGATGAAAGCATACACCCAAAAATCTTCTAGCAATCAAGAAGAAAAATTAATGGGAGAGAAGAAATGGTGGTGACAGAGTTGCCTCCCTGTCCAAAATTATTATTGTTACTATATTATTTATGACCCTATCTCTGTACGCTGCTTCCATTCTTTTGTTTTATTTGCTGATAATCAGGGAGTTGCCACTCATGGTATTTCTTCTTAATTTGTTGCTGACCAAGTAGTTCAAATTTCTAACCCCTCCCTTAGAACCTCTATGCACCCAATATGTAGGGAGGTACCATCCCACCTACAAAGGCAGTGATTTTTTAAGATATAATATTTTCTTATAGAAAATTAGTGTATTTTCTATTGAAACTAATATAATTTGTGTTGCTCTATTTATTTATTTGCTAGGTTGAGAAATTTTGACGATGGATTTTGTTGATGAGAATTTCTGGGCTGAGTCTAAAATTTAATACTAAATATTAAATTTTATGTTTGCATCTTCCCTTTTATCCGCTATCCCAATCTCTTTGTCTCATTGGCAGGCTTCAAGTGCAGGAATGGTGCACACAATCTTTGGTTAATAACTTTTCAAGTTTCTTTTAATTTCATGTGATTTTTTTTTAATGATAGATATCAATTTGCTTTATTTCTGATTACGTTTGATATATATTTGCTTATAAATGATATTAGATCTGACCTTCACTTTCACTAAGCTTAAGGTATCACATTCACAAAACTTAATGTAAGGTATTCCATGGTTTCTTTCTTTTTAAGAAAATTTAAGATCCAATTCATGTGTTTGTTTCATGTTTTTGTTTTGTGCATCTTTGGGCTAATAAGGCAACAAAAATAATGTTTTTAAGGCTGTCTGGCATTGTCAACAACATCGCATAATTGGTTGCTTAAACTCTTTTTTCATTGCTGGAATTTTTTCATTTGCTTTGATTTGTGAATAATGACTTTTTTTTTTTTTTGAGGAGTGAATAATGACTCTAAGTTCGTTACTTTTCATACTAATGGTTGACTCCATTGGGTGCTTATTCTTTTTATTGCATTTCAGTGATATGAAATTATATATATATATATATATATTAATATTATATATAACTGTCATACATTTGGTTCACTCTATTCATTCGATAAATAGTGATTAGCTTTGAGGTTTCGAAATTGAAAATGGGCTAGACTTTAACAAAGATGGTGAAGGCTTAGTGTGCCGAGATGATGCCATTGGGATGAGGTGAGACATTATATTGAAGTAGCTGAGAAGTTGACAGTTTACATGAAGCGATATGGCATTTGAAATTGAAGTTAGATGCCAAAACCTACTGGTAAGAAATGTGTAAATAAATAAATAAATAAATATATTTATTTATATATATTTATATATATATATATATATATAAATGAGACATATTTATTAAATTAAATGCATGTTTTTATTGACTTTTGAAAATCAGAAACTGAAAACAGTCTTTTGTATGTTTTCGGTTTCCTTCACAAATTGAGTTTTGATAACAGTTTTTGTTTTCTGTCCATTTTGAGTTACCAAACAAGTTTTTTAGTCTCAAAAATAGAAAATTGTTTTTAAAAACAGAAAATAAGGAGAAAAACAATTACCAAACATACCCTAAGTTCTTTATAATATAAATGTGAGATATCTTTCTTCTCAAAATTTGACTAATTGTCTTAGGTGAAACATTATCATGTAGTGTCATAGCTGCCATTTAAATAATTAAATTCAAGTGCAAATAATACAAAAGTTTTCATACTACCAGTGATTACCGCAATCCATTGAAAATCACTACCATGTTTTCATACTAAAAGTTTGTTTTGTTTTTATTTTTATTTTTTATTTATTTATTTATTTATATTATTTTTGTGGGGAGTTTATTACTGAAATGCAACTTCATAAACATTTGAGTTGAAAGAAATTTTTGTGTTAAAAATAAATAATCCTTACAGTAATTGTTACTTTTTATATGCTACACCACATTATATAATATTTATATATTCCTATGCACCGCGTGGGTCTACGGTTAGTTCATTTATAAACTCCCATACATAGTGCTAGTGTAATCCAAACATAGATTCAGAAAATAATTCCAAGAAGCTCTCACTAATCTCAAGTTTCTGACTTCTTCACTTATAATTTTCCAATTGATATCATTGATCAGAGGAATATCCATGTTAAGGAAAAAGTAATCTTTGTCCAAACTGAAATATTGGTAGTTCATCTTGGATTTAAGGTTTTTGGAATCTTCCTCCATGGTAAGTTTAATGCAGCCTATATGTCCGAATGCATCTAGAATTAACAATTGGATATTGCCAAAAGCCAATAATGATGTAATTTTTTTTGGGGGAAAACAATAATGATATAATTGTATACATTCAAATAGTGAATAAAAAAGATAACATTATTTGAGGTTTACTGTAATACCTTTTAATTTTGTGTGTATCTGCTACTTAGTCCATGTGTGTACAGTGTGCTTAATCCATATTTTTTCCACATAAAAACTGTGAGTAATCTCTCTCTCTCTCTTAAATTTCTCATTACAAAGTCTTCTCTCTACCTTATATAGTTGTGGCTGAATTTGGTTTAGGTTAATGCTTAGTCTTTTTTGGACGTAGGAATTTGAGTTTATCTATCTATATATCTATTTAAAAGTTAAATGGTAGTATTTATTATTGATGTACTTCTGTTGAGCCACATCATCCATAGTCTAGCTCATCTCAACCCAAAAAAAAAAAAAAAAAAAAAAACTCTTATTCTCTCTATTAGTCCATACGTTACACTTCATCCAACATTTCCCCTACATTTTTATCTCCTTATCTCCCCCACTACTCTATACTTTACCATTACACTTCCTTTTTCTCCTTCTTATATTTTGACTATTCTTCTTCCCATTTTATTATGTATAAATTTGACATCAATTCTCTCATCTAATCCATATTTTTCCCACACAAAAACTGTGAGTTCTACTTTCCATTTTATTATGTATAAATTTGATATTATTTCTCCCATCTAATCCATATTTTTCCCACACAAAAACTGTGAGTACTCTCTCCTTCTCTATTAGTGATGGCTTGTGATAGCTATTATTTTAGATCAAGTTATTTTTTTGTACCAGTTTGCTTAGTGGATTGTGATAGTTTACATTCATTAGATTAAAAAATAAGTTGCACCCAAGGGTGGAACCACTTGTAGATCAGGGGTCAATGCCCTAACTTTTTGAAAATCTTTTTGAGAAAACTGATGTGAATGCTCTTATTATATTCATGACTTTTAGGAAAATTAATGCTTTCCCCTTCACAAATACTTTTAAAATTTTTTTTTTTTTTTGGTAAATTACTTCTAAATTCTAATTGTACTTTAAGTAATGTAAGGAGACCTATAAGAAAAAAAATCTTCAAAAAATTAAGTCATGGCTAAAATGTATGCCTAGTGAGTGTCTGTTTGGCATGATTAATTTTGCCAATTTATTTTACTATTCAGCTTATTTTTGCTACTATTCATGGGTCCCACTGCACTTTTTGGTACTATTCATAAGTCCATTGTAATTTCAACTAACTTTTACTTTTATTTACAGTACTTTTAGCGAAAAGTTTTCAGTTTCAACAAAATAAGTGGATCCCAAATGAATCCCAAAATGTAGGGACCAAATTGACTGTGACCCCAAAATGTAGAGATGAAAATGGTGTTTTCTCTTTTATTTTTACTATGCTTCTATTGAGTCACATCAGCAATTATATCATCCACCTATTTTCAACTCTCTATTTTATTTTTTAACTCCTTTTCTTTTTATTATTATTAATTCCCAAATTATTGTTACACCTTTTCGGTTTTTCCAACATTTCCACTCAATTATACATTTTCATCTCTCAATTATTATCTACTTTAATATCACTCATTCCTATGAATAAAGGGAAAAAAAGGGAATCGTTTTGTCAATAAAGCCACAGTATTAAAGCTTGACATTATGTCAATAAAGCCTGAAATTGTGGAGAAATTAAATTAAAGCTTGACCTTAAGTAGCCATGACCATGACCTCTTTTATCAATTATCGTGGTAGGGGTCTTCAAAAAATATATTTTATGCCACTAGTTGCTATTAATAACCATGAGCTTGACTTAAGTCAACAAAGCCTGGGCCCTATAGTGGAGAAATTATTATTTATACCGGGAGAACTGCTTATGTGGTCCTCCCTGACTAATGAGATGGTGTCATTTATGTAAATGTATGTGTGAGCTTCCTTATCAGCACAAGAAATAAATAAAAAAATAAAAAAAAAATTACCAGATGATGTCACATTTGCATAAATAACAACATTTTATTGGTTGGGAGGTTAAGGAAGACCACGTCAACAGTCCTCCAGGTGGACCTGATAATTTCTCCCTATAGTGACTATTATGTTTGGCACCCTGGACGCGTCAAATAGGCTTCGGCTTAATTTTCCACCTAAAGACCCCAACATGGATAGCATGTTCTGATGAACCTTAACTTAACCTGTAAGTTAACCGTATGATACACGAATAATTTTGTGATATTTTATGTAAGAAAATTTTGGAGAATTTTGTATATATATTATAATGAAAAATTAAAGTAAATTAAAGTAAAAAAATATACATTTTTAGATATTAAAAATTAGCTTAGTAGCTTCACTGCACATTTGTAGCATTCTTAAGGTAAGATTAATTTCTTTTAAAAAAAAAAAAAAAAAAAAAAACTCAGGAAACCAAAAATAAATGCAAAAGAGCAACAGAAGCATGAAAATCAAATAATTTGTGTTGTGTTCACAGATTGTGTACCACGAAATGAAAATATGCCTAACTCTCTCACCATCTTCCACCCATCGATAATGCAACATTGAGACATGGTATGGGCAAGTGCATATACATGTGTCTTATAGATTGTTTAAAATCATGGTAGAATATGGCTTTACATTGCACACCAAATATTCTCTCTACTTATATACCCAAAATAAAAAATATCCAATCAAATTACCCAAACCTATATCATATTTAAGCCTCTAATTTAAAAAGAAAAAAGAAAAAAAATTGTCGATGGTAGGCTGAGCCCTATAGTGACTATTTTGTTTTACGCCCTGGAAGCGTCAAATAGGCTTCGACTTAATTTACCACATAAAGACCCCAACACGGATAGCATGTTCAAAATCTAATGAACTTTGACTTAATTTCTACCCATAGAAATAACTGAGTAGTTATGGATTCTAGTTAACTTAACTAGTAAGCTTCTTATCGAATCTCAAATTAATTGATATCTTGGCTTGATGATAAAACGCAATCATTGATGCCATAAATTTGAAACACTATCATATCTTTAAATATTAAAAAAAAAAAAAAATCAGTTGCTAAACTATCCAATTTTGAGTAAAAACTACATTGGAGATCATACATGAGTTTGGTTTACTTCCATTATTTTTCTAACTGGAATCACTTTTTGTTTTACTGAGAAACTGACCGCCACATTACCCATTAACTAAATAAAATGTGGAGATTTAAAACCCACTACCACTTGCCATTGTGTATTTAAAACAAAAGGAGGCCTCCAATTAAAAAAATACTGGAGGTAAGTCAAACTCTTCATCATACACTTAGTGTAATTATGCAAGCTTATTAGACAACTAGGATTATCTATGATTGGATCTTTAGATGTCATGCATGAAAAATAGAGAAATTTTAGGAGTGTGTATATATATATATTATATAATCTAAAGTGTACAATACGATATAACATACTGAAATCTCCACACTGTAAGTCAAACTTCTATAATGCTTACAAACAATACTTCAAATTACACACTTCGAAGAAAAAATGCACTCAATATACATGACTATATCCTAAAATACCACAAGATTCAACACAAAACATGATCCTACCTAGAATATGCAACCCTGGCAACAATTTTTTTTTTTTTTTTTTTTTTGTGTTGTATTTCTGTTAGTCCATAATTTTTTTTTTTTTTTTTGTGTGAAGAAAATTCTAAAGTACTATAAATTTTATTGTAAAAAACTTACAAACTGATGTGACATTTCAAGAAAAGAATAAATAAATATTGAATTACTTATTGTGATTAGACATATTAATTTATAAGACCTATGTGATAAAAAAAAAATGTACAAGTTACACACTTTTTTTTTTAATTAGAAGAAAAAAAAAAAACTTATTGGCCCCATTTTAATTTGGGGCCTTTCAACTGGGGCCTTGTTGGCCCTGGTAGGCAAAAGCTAAAAGTAATTGTTCATTCTCCAAACAGTACAAAAATTTAGAGAGATCGTTGGAGATATCACTGAGGAGTAGATAGTGCTTACAATTTAAAAAGGGAAGAAGATTAACCGTTCTTTTAATTATACACTTATGTCAATAAAAATGAACGGTTCTACGACCACAAGCTATTTTTCAATTTTTTGCCATAATTTCAATACAATGAATTATTAGTATTTACCTATCATTTACATATATATCGACTTCCTTTTTTTTTCTCTTATTACTCACACATAATTATGATAAAAAAGTTGTGTAATAGTATGTGTTACTAAATTTTTTTTATTAGTGCTCCTCTTAAGTTAATAAAGCCTAAATTAGTGCTTGACTGAAGTCTTTTTTTTTTCTTTTTCTTTTTTGAGTTGAGAAACACTGCTTGACTTAAGTCAATAAAGCGTAAATGCACAAGTAACTAACTCACAAGGGCATTTGCCTCTTCGTCAATTATAAAATGATAGTTAGGAGTTAGAACAAAACCATGGGCTTGACTTTAGTCAATAAAGCGTGGGCCCTATACAACCCATTTGTTACGACTATTTTGTTTCGCGCCCTGGTCACGTTAAATAGGCTTTGTCTTACGTGTCATATTCATCACATAAAATTTCCCATCGAGTGATAATGTCATAGTCATCACTGAACATAAACCGATCCTAACCCAGAAGCCAGAACCTTAACACCACCTAAAGACACTGTTGGGACAAGTGCTCTGATACCACTTGTTGGAAAATTTAGACCCCAGTTGATAGAATTAACAAGTTTTAAACCCAAGTTGTTAATTAGATTTATTATGAACAAATCTTGTTAAAACCAACAAACATCAATATCATGTCAATAATAAATTCAGCGGAAAAGTAAATAAGACAAGATATGATGACCCAGGAAAACCAATGAAACAAACTAGTTTCACAGTAAAAAACCTGGGGGGAAACCTTCTCGAAAAGCAATTCACTATAGTAAAGAGAAGTTTCAGATCTAGTACAAAACCTTTGTTCCTAGACTCTACAATCCCTGTAGATGAACTCACAGCAGAAACCTTTTACCGCTTTAGAACCTCTGAACTCTTCAATATATGAATGCCACCCTTTAATGCACGAATCCCAGTACGTGACTAACCAATTGCGCGAATCCCAATACGCAACTTCAATCACCAACTAGAAGAAGATTGTTGGCTGCAAAGTTCTTCACTTCATCAACAATGAAGATCAAGAAGCACTTGGTTACAAAACCCTAAGGCGCAAAGACGCAGTAACTTCTTTCAGAAAGAATAAGGCATCAGTCACCTTTTGCATATGTTCTCCTTGTATTCTCTTATGTGACAGCCTCTAAAATAAGCCTTATATAGGTCTAGGATTGTGAGAAAATAAACCCTACACAAATACAAAAGCATGGCCCAAAAATCAGATCTGGAAATCTGAATTCCCGTAACCTCGATAGATAGCAGGTGTCGAGAAGGTGTCGAGCTTTAAAACATCAGACACAAGAGATGAGGCTTGATCGATCCACCAGGTGTCGAGAAGCTATCGAGAGAACAGGAGCTTTCTCAATTGATCCACCAGCTATCGAGAAGGTGTCGAGATTGGGATAAGAAACACTTTAAGAGGCTCAATAGATAGCTAGCTATCGAGGAGGTGTCGAGCAGCTGTCGAGCTATCTGTCCGCAGGTGTCGAGCTATCTGTCCAGCTTTAATGAACAGCTTTTCTTCACTTGTTTCTTGGTCTAATCTTCATGGCTTTAATACTAGACTTGAACAACATGTTCCTTGAAGTATTAAACTCATCATAGATCTACCCAAATACAAGTAAAGTGCGTTTTTCAAAGGATTAGTCAACTACATAAAAAAATGACATATGTTCTTAACAAGTGAACCACATATGTCCTAACAGACACCAACATGGATAGCATGTTCAGAATCTGATATATTGCTTTAGAGTCTATATGTACTATGTAGATGAACTTTGAATTAATTTATGTCCATAGAAATAACTGACTAGCTAAACTCTCCACTTTTGAGCAAAAACTAGTCGCAAATACCTACAAATGCAATGCGTGAAATATTTTTACAAAAAAAATATATATATATTTACAAAAATATAATATACATATGTACTACAACAAATCTGACTTTTTTCAAGGGTCAAAACCCTAGAAAAAAATTATTTTAAGAATCCAATTGACCCTTGATAACCTTCGAAACTTATACCGTTGAAAATGAAATTTTGAAGGCCTTCATGGCCCTCAAAACAAGTGCTCTAATCTTATTTTGAGGGTCAAGAGACCCTTAAATAACCTTTTACCAAGGTTTAAAATATTTACATTTACAATCCTTGATAAATAAGGTTATTTAATGGATCTCTTGACCCTCAAAATAAGATTTTCTTTTATTTTTTTAAAAAAAAACCACAATCATGCACAATATATATATATATATATATATATATATACGCACACACAAAAATTCACAATTGTTGAGATAATATGCTATGATATTGATGTATAGCAAAAGTGATATCAATGGTCTCAAAAGTGATATGTCAATTATTGTTTAAGAGAAAAGATATCAACAACCACACTGTACAAAGACCAAATCTGTCCAAGAGTTAAAAGTTTTGATACATTTTATTTTTCATCATCATCTCCAAAGCAAGAAGTTATCAGCTAGTGCAATTGAACATTTCAGCCATTATGGGTGCCCCCAAGTTTCTGAAAAAGAGAGAATAATACAGATTATGAAATTGAAACATGTAAGGAACACCAGAAGAAACACATGAAGAATAACCTAAAAGCAGGAACAGACTTCAGCAGAACCAAATCTAGTGAGATACCAAATCATCCAATAAATAAGCTTACACCTATATAAACTAATAAAGGGCCACAACATAGATCTTAAAACAAGCATAGTAATCATGGCATCCTATACTAGAGACACCCATTCCTACTCCAAACCATCCTCTAAATTTCTAAACAAAGTGCATAACAAGTAACTTGTTTCATATTCAACTACTCAATATTAGGATTCTTAAATAAGCATAGTTCTCCAACCATATAAGTGCATACCCATTAAAAATAAATAGTAGCACTTGAAAGTTCTATGTTTTGCAATCAAAGAGAGCATTTGTTGATAGACTAATGCACTATACAACATACATATATTAGAATTCTTGGTTTTCAATGGTGGTCCATGTCCAAATTGAAACAGAATATCAAAAGTTTGTTAATTTCCTAGCAAATATGTCTACACACCTTTCCACAATATCAAATTCAAGATACCATATTAAAATAGGTATTCTCATTTAATAACAGCAACAAGAGTCACCATTACAATTCCAACCTCAAACTTCCATATTAACACTGAAAGGTTTCTCACCATGACTGTACCCTGTATGATAGGCTCTTGGGAAAGTGACAACAAATTCCCCAGCATTTTGCATTAACTTGATTTGAAGTAATTAATAGAGTAAGAGACACAGATATGAATTCATGCCATACCTAAGATAATGAACGCATATCACAAGCAGCTATAATCAAGGATGCTGTAATGGATTGCAAAGAATATTTTCAGTGTGCAATCAATGTGATTTTATTCTCTTTCAACCAATATTTCAACTTCTACCATTAATCAGGTTGAAATTGCAGGTTAGAGGAATCAGAGCAAAAGTTAATCCTAAGCTAATAACATCATTAGTTATTCAAGCCATTAAATGTGATTCATGCTTTGAATTTCATCTTACTATGTCCATAGAAAGCCAAAACAGAACATTGAGAAGCAGAACAAGAACACAAATCACAAGCTCACCTGCAACACGGAACCCCTGCACTGATAAATACTTCAGGTGACATCACTGTGGTCTTCTCCCCCAGAGTTGCAAAAGTAACTGACCAAAGATAAATGAAAAATATGCTTAGTAGATTACAATGTATAGAGAAACATACAAAGCAACTTAACTCCTTTACGCAATAAAGAAATTAACCAGAACTTATCAAAACATATTAGCTTTGAAGGTTAGAGAAACATAAAATGAAATATTATTCTTCCAATTTGTTGAAACGGGTTAGTTTAATAGCTAAACTCTTTTAGGCAATCTAACTAACATGACCCTAAGGACAGAGTGATCTCTTTGTCAACCCAGACTTTCCAAAACATTCTTCATCAGTCATAAACATCGAAATGCAACAATTTCCAATGAAATTTCACACATACACGTGCACACAATCAGGGTAATGTCTATGTCAATCCATATCCTTTCTAAAACATTCTGCATCTGCTATAAACAACCAAGTTTATCAATTTGCAACGGAATTTCACACACACACACACACTCACACACACATTAGAAACAAGTTAGGTTAATAGCTTAAAGGACAAAACAAGTTAGTTTCTCCGCTTAACTCCTTTAATTGCTTAAAGTAGTTAACCAACTATTATCAAAACAAGTTAGCTTCGAAGGTTTGAGAATCATCGAATTAACTATTATCCTTTGAATTTGTCGAAACAAGTTAGTTTAATTGCTTAACTCCTTTAACCAATCTAAATAACTTGACCCCACAAGAACAGAGTAATCTCTTTGTCAATGCAGGATGGGAGTGAAGACCCATCATTCGGTCCCACATTGCCCCATTGTCATCATTAAAAAAAAGTGATACTTAACTTGAAAACGGCAAAAATCTAGCCATAACAAGGATGGAGAATGGAGAGAGACATTAATTTAAAAGCCTAAAACCAGTCTTATGTATGACATTCAAAATAATACAGAGATAATTAATGAAATACGTCTGCCTTCTATATAAAATGCGTCGACATTTGGTTGCTGTATTATCTTCTCATTGACAATCTCGAACTACATTTATTAAATGGAGTTATCTTTTCCATTATAAGTTAATTATAACCTCTATGATTATAATCTTTTTAACCTTATAAATAAATCGAGTGACTTCATGAAACTTAAACTTTTGTGCATGTGGAACATCCTAAATGGATAGTGTCATAAAGATTCTCACCACCCAGCCATTACAAAGAGGCCAATACTACAAACAAAGACGAAGAGTGCCCAAGCATTTTCCACACAATAAAACAACAAACAATATAAATTAACACATATATCAACAATTGCGTAGTAACGCAGCAATTGATAAACTAATAATTCTTGAATCCAAAGCGAAATAGAGAAATCAATATTTATTCATCAACACAGTCAGAATACGAAAAGGCAGCGAATTCAAATTGATTTTCACAAGCCTCACTGATCCAGACAAGTAGTGCAGTTATACTAAGATTTGATTCGATGAGAATCTGAATGAAAAAAACAAGTTTTCGAATAATCTGATTTTGCATCAAAATTGATCAATTCGATCAAATAGAGATCGAATTTGCATGGTTTAATTTCGATAAAGTGATTGATTCGGTGAAACGCAATAGATCAAATAAAAAGCAACGAACATTAAAGCGCAACAATGAAAGAATCGAATCAAATCGAATTGAATTGAATAGAAAGGGAGGGAAATTGAACCTTCTTGCGGAGACCAGAGGTACCAGGTTTGGTGAAGAGGAAGAGTGAGAAGGCTATTCACACCTACTACACGGGAGCTCCTGAGACTAAGGGATATAAATTCAAGAAACTGATTTGAGCTAGCCCTTAACATGACATGATGGTAGAAAGAAAAGCTATCCCCTGCTTAATTCATTAAATAAGACCAACCCTATGACAAATTAATTACCAACTCCGAAGAAATTATTTGTTTTACCAAGTATGAGAAAGTGATACTAAAGTTCAAAGGTAAAGTCATTCTTTCTTGAACTTTCTAGGCATACAATTGGAGAAATAAATGACAAACACGATCGAGTATAAAATTCATAGATTCAACTAGACAAGAAGTAATAAATATCATTAGTTTGAGAAGTTCATTACAAAACTCAAACTTTAGAAAATCAGAGAACTTCCTCCACCTTGACTAACCAGAATATTAGTCAACATTTGATCATACTTATATGTTGTCATATGTAACAAATCAGCAATATGGAAAGCCTTAAATCATACTAACTAAAATCATAATGAAGAAAATGTAAACCAAACTCGGAGCAAAGTGACCACATGATTACTCCCATATTGATCGAAACCAAATTACAATACCAACAATTACCAAAATTTAGGGAAAACACACACTAAACAGTTACATGCAAAAGTTACAAGAAACACATTATTTTATTGCATAGGAAATTGTTTGCCATCTTTTCATCAGTTGCATAATTGGTATAGAAAGATGATTGATTGTCAATAAACCAAACTGTAAATTTAATTTGCTTCAACAAGAAAAAATTACCAAAGTTCTCAGTTCCCAAGGTTTTGTAACAATGCCCAGGTCATATTACATCTAGGTAGAATAGTATTTGGCAAGAGAACAACAGTACCCCAAAAGGAAGAAGAAGATTTATTTCTTCCTAAGTAGGATATTAAAAAAAATTGAAATTACACGTGTCCCATCCTGAACACCATATTTGAGGCAGCAAGGGCAATACAAGCTAAGCAAAGGGAGGCCAAGGTGGCTGTTGCCTCCCATGGGATTGAAGTTTTTCATATTTCTTATATGTATATAGACAATCCTTTGTGTTGTACACCCCAATTCTTCTAATTTAATACAATGGTCCCCTTAGGCCCTTTTGGATATACACCATTATAAGTTTCTTTAAAAACATTCTCTCCTCTCCCCGTGTGTGTATGTTAAAAATATTTAGTATCTCAAAAAAAAAAAAAAATACAATGGTCCCCTTGGTTTTTGCAGATATCACAAACACTTCTTTTTTTTTTTTTTTTTTGATAAAATCACAAACACTTAATTCCATTCAAAAGTCACAGGTTTTGATAGTATTAACATAAAATCAATAATACAATAGAAAAATTATTGGTCTTTATTAGAGAATTTTTCTTTCCTTATAAAATATATTTATAGACATACCTTATTTAAAATATGCATATATTTTCCTTCAAATAAAGAAGTTATTGTCCCCCTAAAAAAAGACCCCCGATTATATTATAAACAAAAACAAGAAAAAAAAAGTTTATTCATTAGAGAGGCAGGCAATATGCATAAAATTGGCCTCAATAAGGCAGCTAACCAAGAAGAGGGTAATTTAAGAATGTATCATCAACCTTTTATAAAATTATTCCACTGTAGACATAAAGAAGTTAATGTCTTAAATTTTGGGTGCCTCGGCTTCTGCTAAGATATACCTGCCCTGGCCCAGGCACTAACAATCTTGTGACCAGGCTGCATATAGTTCCATCCAAGCCACTTACAAGCCAACTTGTTGACAAGGACAAAGTTTAGCTACAAAATTGGTTGTAGCCTTACTCAATATCTTTTTATTGTAGGTTAATTTTGACAAATTCACCATTGGATTACATCTTATTCTTATATCCTCTATGCTTGCAAAATTTCTAAAAAATTAAAGATCAATAGCTCTGTCACCAACAAATTATTTAAATTGAAAGTTTTTGTAATTTAAGATTATGCATAAAATATAAGCTTATAGATCATATAGTAAATAGTATCCGATTGACATAAAATTTGACATGTGTATTAAGAGCGTAAAGAACATGCAATTCGAAGGTTAGAGTTTCAAAATATGTAGTAATGTTTATTTTATTGAGTAAGATTGTAGCCTTAGACTATAACCAATTTTGTAGTTAAATTTTGTCCATAGACAAATCACCTTTGACAAGACTTGTGTAAGGTGACTGCTCTACAACCTAAAGCTCAAAATAGGTTTTAGTTCAAATTGCAAGAAGGCAAATTATAATTGTAGAGTTTCATTTGTTTAATTTAAGAATATCCCAAGCAGAGTAACATACTATACTAATGAGCATACCTCAATTGTCTAAGCCAGTACTAAGAAGTTGAAGTGAGGGCAATCAGATACTTGAATTGAAATTGCAGCTTTGTCTTTGCCTTTTCACTCACTGGTTAAGTTTTTTGCAAACAAGTTTGCATGTTTCTTAAGCATAAAGCTGCTTCACACAAATAAAAACATCAAGATATAAAGTTAACAGTTTACCTTATTAGCTTTTGTCCTTGATTCCTTGTTAAATATTTTCTATCAAGTTTGGTAATTTTCAATTATTCAAAGCACTGAATCAGATTTTCGAAACCCAAATTAGCTTCTTGAAATATAGTCCTTCTATTTGGTTATTTAATATATTTCACAACACATAAGCATTTTCTATGTGATTTTGTATATTAGATAATGGGGTTAATGGGGTCCATTTCTACAATTGCAACATAAAAATGCCCTAAAAATCAAATACATTCTACATTGATGTATTATATTACAAGAAAATAAAAGCATTTAAAATTCAACGTATTTCCATTTACTCATTGTAACTCATAAAGATGATAACACAGCCCTCATATAGGTAAAGAATGTTGAAAATGGCATATGCAGCTGAGCAAAAAGTAAATGATAATAAATTGACTCAACTACATGGGTTGCATGTAGGGACTTAGGAACCTTTCTAGTGACACTAAAAGCCAATCTTCTAAGGGGTCTCCACAAAAGGCAAAGCCAAAGAATAATTGCTGCTTATATATGTTGTAACAAAAGAGGAAAAGAATTAAAGAAATCAATATGTAACTCAATAATTTATGAATGCTAAATTTCACACATGTATGCATTTACGATGAAAAAGAATTGAAGATTGAAACATCATCATGAGAATTATAAATTTGACCAATCATGTCTCCTCTACCACCAACAAAATGCAGCCCCTTACTTTAACATCACAAGACAAGCAGCTTGGCTATACTTAAGTATGACTTAAAGCAACAATATTTTATTAAGCTAACCACTATTCATTGATGTTGGTTGAAATCATAGACATTATGTAAAAAGAAATGAACAGAAAATTAAACTGAAAAAACCACAGCATGCAATTTTTAATAGATGAAATGAGAGAACATTGCTCTGATACTCTAAATCTTCTTACTCAGACATATTTTAAACTCAAAGTATTAGAGATGAAGTGCAGGATGGTTGATCATGCATGTCACTGAAGCAGTCACAATTGGTAGTGGCAATTCTAGAAGGTCTGCCTCTAGTTGTTAGTCTGACATTTGGCATATTCTAGAAAGTGCTTGATGGCTGATCACACCCTGGTTCATGAATCTTCTGCTCGTGACACAATGGACTCAGCCACAAAAAAATCTGCACTCACAAAACAGGCACCTGACAGCACATGAGATGAAGCTAACAGAATTTGGCTTGGTAAAGAAGCAATAAGAGAATGTACTTCCTAAGAAAAAGCATCAAATGTTCTTGATCTTACCAGATTTCCAAATGAAGAAGAAGCCAAAGCCAAAGCAGAATTTGGCTTGCAAGCTGGATTTACAATGAAGTTTACTGCAATTCAAAACAATTTAAAAGATAAATACTCAACAACAAGCTAACAAAATAAAGAGTATCTCTAGAGGAGATTCAGCTGACTACAAAAAATAAAGAGAAATAGCAATCCAATTGTTTAATATTTACCATATTTTACCATTATATATATATTTTTTTTTTTATATATACATATACTGAAACTCCTCTCTAGAAAAGAAAGAGGTGAGTTCATTCATTCAGCCCATAGAAACATTTTATCAAATACATGGGATGCTTACCTTTGTACCCTCTACCACAATTTGCGCTCCTCTTTGGCCAATGGCGTTCCCATCTTGCTGTTGATGTTTATGCCACGTCCAATCACTCTCCCATTCCCGTCTTGATCTTTGAGAACCACAGCCAAGCCTACATTGTTTTGATCACATGATGCATCGAAATTAAGCTTTACCAATAGATCAAGTGGCTTGGTCCAATCACTTCCCCTGTTTAGCTCTTTGGTGAGTGGTCTCAAGTAAAAGTCATACTGTTTGTTCAGACGATGGACTAATTGGTTTATGGTGGGTTTAGTGTTTGAAACCAAAGCTTCCTTTCGTGCCATCCAAAGGATTTTCATTGCCATTAATGCATATAGCATGAACTCATCTTTGGTGATTCTTTCTGCAAGTAACTCACTTGGAGGGTCAATTATATGTTCAACAAATTCCATTACAGTTTGAGCTCGGATCATTTCGACTCGAAAACCCCATCTACCACCATACTACACTCCTTTGGCATAGGGACAACATTGAAATAGATGTAAAAGCAAATCTTCTGCTATTTCACAGAGAGGGCAATGGGTTTTTGAGAATCTGATGAGGTTTTGAGCAACAACTCTACATAAAAACATTTTAAAGTTTTCATCAAATGACACTCTTAAACTTTCATGCATTCTTACATAGGCCATCTTATCTACAACAGGATTCCGAGAAGGACAGATGCATGCTACATGGGCCCCACATCTTTCTATTGTAATTTTTGCCAATTTTGGATCATAATCTGAAACTTCAAATAGAAGCTTAACATTGTTGCAATCCTCTAAAACTATGCCGTCAAATGAGCTATTGCTTCTATAGTGAAACCACGTAACAGATGATGAATCTAAAAAAAATCTACTTGAACAGAAACCTTTTTTATAACCATTGAAGAAAATGTAGATAGAACAACTAAAAGTTTCAAATCGATTTGCCCCAATACCCTTCAGTTCTACTTTTAAAGCAACACAGAAAGCAAATGCTAGAGATTCCCTACCGACCGAGAATGATATGGAGTTTCCAACACTTTGATGGTTGAGCCACTTTGGAATCTTAGCTCCTGGAAGGACAAGGTTAAACTGAGATCCATATTCATCATTAAGAAGGTCAGATGCAGAACACATTTTAGATGTATCGCAGCACTTTTCAGAAACAGAGTCCTGATGCAATGATCCCCTTGAACATACCATATTTTGTGGAAGCCCAAACATTTCTCCAAGCTGATGCAAATTTAAGAAACTTCAGTTTAGCAAATTTAGTCATATATTATATTTGGGAAAGTTAAACAAAATTGTTTCTTTCTATGAGAGAGGGAGAGACCTGACTCAATAATCTTTTTCTTGATTGTGAATCCAAGGAACCGCACCCTTCTATATATAAAACTTCTAGATGTGGTGGAGGCATTGGAATTTCCCGAAGGTTCCAGCAGTGTTGAAAGTAAAGCATTTTTAATTTCTGAAATCTGATATTGATTTCAGGGAGGGTAGTAATGTTGCTGTTACGGATAGCTAAAGTTTCTAATTTGGGGAAACAATCAGGAGTATCCATGGCTTTTGGAAAATTGTCACAATCTTCCATACAGAGAAAGCTAAGATTTTTTAAATTAGAGATGCTACTTGGAACCTCTCTCACGTTTTTTAAACTTATACTTAACCTCTGAAGGGCAGTGAGATATCCTATTGATGTAAACAACGCTTCCGTTCCTTGCTCAAGACTTCCACAGCCAAAGAAATAAAACTTTTTTAGAGATTTCAACTTGAGTTTTCTCGGTAAAATTCTGAGATTTTGGCATCCGCGGAGATTCCAGAATTTAAGCTCTTCAAGAAGTCCAACGGACTGATTAACCTCAACTAAATTTATGCATGAACAAAGGTTCAATTTCTTTATGTTTGGGGCAATCAGTGATAAGTCAGGTACCTTTGTAATATTTTTACAATATGACAAATCCATATATATCAATGTTTCGAATCGACACCTCTGTAGAAAGAAGAAATATTTTTTTGAAATTTATTAGTAAAAAGAAAAAAAAATTAATATGATAGGCTAAGAGGATAGATTAAGAAATACTACATGTTCAATTATGAATTATTGTAAACATGTTTTTTTTTTAATGCTAAAGATACTACAAATATTACAATATAAAATTTACAAATTAATGTGATAATGAAAGTAAATGTTGGGCTTCAACTAACTCATAAATAAATATTTGAATTGTCTCTTTATGATTGGTAACACTTCAATTTAATCAATTTGTACACTCAATCTAGTAAAACTTGTAGTGCATGTAACATTACTCTTTTTTTAAGTGCACAAATTGATGTTGTTCATTGGAAATGTATAGAAATATTATTTAATTTAGTATTAAATGCATGGTTTAGTTTTAACTACACCAAAAAAAAAAAAAAAATGCACCTTAACTTATTCTCTAAGAGCACTCATTAACAAAAGCCTAATAAGAATTTATAAATGCTAATGATCATACCTCGAAATGCTCGTCCAATTTTATGTGGCTTCGTCGCATCTTGAGTACAACGAGGTTTTTAGGTTCAAAGGCGGATGGTAAGGAAGATAAAGGAAATTCATTCCATTCAAGTAACCTCAACCCATTGGGAAGAGATTTAAGGTCTTCACAAATTACATTGCAAACTATCAAATATTTGAGAATCTTCATCTTTCCAAGATTCAACTTCACCTTTTTTTGTTTAGGCAAGCATAGTGTTATGCCTCGAATTTCATTTGACCCCTAATTGAACAAAACATTACGTAAACCACAATGTAGAAAATAATTCACCCAAAAAAAAAAGATTGTTAAAATTTAAACAAAAGCCACACTAATAAAATTATATTTTCTTAAACATTAAAAAAAATAAAAGGAATAAAAATGACTAAATCCCCTTGTGAAAAAATAGAAAAAAGTAAATCAAAACAACTCATACCGTATTTTCAATTAGTATTTCGGGAGCATCCTCATAACACAATAGCCTACTACGCTTCTCGATCACTTCTGGTGATTCTTGTCGAACAATTTCCCAACCCATTTGTTGAATCAAGTCATGCATCGATAATTTGTTATCTTCAGTAACAATTATAAGACACTTATCAATAAGTCTTTCAATATCATAATATGGATCATGGTTATTGATGCTTCTTAGTATATCTACAACTTTATCTTTGCAAAATCCTTTAAGAAAATAAGCAATATCAAGAAAAATTTCCTGTTGAGTTTGGTCCAATCCATCATAGCTTATTTTAAGTATTTTTTGAATGTCTCCCTTGGGAATTCTTTTGTATTTGTCTAACGCACTTTTCCATTCATGTTTAGTTCTTCCATACAAATCTGTGCCAATTATTTTTAGAACCAACGGAAGACCTTTGGCATAATCTATAAATTCGTTGACCAGTTCTGAATAATCTTCCTCGAAATAGTTTCTTCCAAAGGCCTCTTGACAAAAGAGTTTATGAGCTTCATGTTTATTTAACTCCTTCATCTCGTAGTACATTACATGAATATTTTTTGTAAGAGTATCAAGCAAGTGTTTGTCTCTTGTGGTTATAATGATTCTACTCCCAAATGTAATCCTATCATAATTTTCAAGAAAAAATTCTATCTCATCCAATTTTTCAACATTATCAAGAACTATAAGAATCCTTTTATGATGAAGCCTTTCAATTGTCACATTGATTCCTTTAGATATACTCCCCACCTTCAAATTTTGATACCCTAAGATCTCATAACAAAGTGTCTCTTGTAATTGAATTACGCCATCATTTGTCCTTGATTTTTCACTAACATTATCTAGAAAGCTGCTTCCATCAAAACAATAATGAATTGTGTTAAAAATAACTTTTGCAATTGTTGTCTTACCCACTCCGGGAAGGCCAAAGATCCCTACAATGCGGACATCATTTGATTTAATATCTAAACACCGATTTATGACGTCATTTACACGAGTATCTATTCCAACAAGATATTTTGCAACAGATAATTTCATGTGATTTAATTGAGCACTTGAGATCTCTTTAAAAATTTCTTCAATAAATTCAAATTGAGAGCAGCTGCAACTGTCATTTAGATAACATTAAAAGTATGTAATAAGTTAGAATAGAAAATAAAAATTCATGAACACAAACTGAATTCAAGATGTTTCGTTTGTGCACTACAACTAAAATATCATATAATCTATATCTATATCAATAATAATATATACAAGTCAAAGCGTAGAATTTAATTTTGTTGCGCTCATGTTAAGCCACATTCAGCCACGCCACTACTTTTTATATATTTTTTTACAATATTAATTATTCAATTCAATAGTACACCATGATTTTACCCATTCTCTAACCTCATTGTAACTTATCAATCATAATAAAACCATATATCTTTTGGTAATATATGACTTCTCAACTTATCTCTATATTCCCTCAAAAAAAAAAAAAAAAAACTTATATCTCTATAATTTTTTAATCAATTTTTACCTTCATGATCTGTTAAATTCTAGCATTACATTATCTCTTAACCTTTTCTATTTTCATTGTAAACTCTGCTTCTCCCTCCATTATATCCCACTCTAACCTTATTCTTCCTACAGCCATTCCTCTATTGTTTTAAATTTTCATTTAAATTTCTTATTGCCCCTTTTGTATCTCTCCCCTCTATTCATTCTATGTTTTGCTTACAAAATCTTTGTTATTGTTGATTTGATTGTCACGTCTCATTTATGTTAGCAATTTTATGCTTATGGCCAAAAAGTTTCCAAGTTAAGCGTTAGCGATATAATGTTACCCAGCTATCATATTCAAATTAATTTATGTTTATTTACTACTAATATTATTTGATCCATATTTGGTTTTCGTAAAATTAAAACAAGAGACTAAGGTGGTAACTAAAAGTAGAGAGAATAAAATTCTTTAAATACTTACAAATTACAATACATACACACTCAAAATGGCCTCAATTGTTGTAGCCTTTGTTAGCTTTAATTATTAACTAGCGTGTAGCTTGTGCATATGCATGGGTATAATTTTAAAAAATCACAATTATATGATTCAGATTATACAATGTTTTTAGAACAGATTACATGGTATTACCTTTATATATATGATTTAGGATTTAATTAGTTTTAGACTCTTCGGTTTGTGTATCTAATAATTTACTTGCCACAAAAATTAAAAACTTAAATGGACACATAGCGGAAAATTGAATTCTAATTGAAATCCAATTTAGAATTTAATTGGATTTAGACTCTTTGATTTTTACACTCAATAATTTACTTGGTACAAAATTAAAAACTAAATGGAACACGTAGCTCAAAATTTAAAATTCAATTAAAATCTAATTGAATTTTCTCTAAATTTTAGCTCTATATGTGTGTGTGTGTGTATATGATGTATTAATGCCATTTTCTAGATAATAGTTTGGCAAGAAAGATATGATCGCTAAATCCCGCACTTCCAGGGATCATTTGATAGATTTGAGAAAGCTATTCAAGCACCTTATTAAGTACAGATTGAGACTAAACCCTAACAAGTGCATCTTCAGAGCTAGTTCAAGGAAATTGCTCGGCTTTATAGTCAGCCAAAGAGGAATCGAAGTGGACCCAGCAAAAGTCCAATCCATTCGAGACATGTTGACACCGCAAAGCGAGAAACAGATTCACAGCTTCTTAGGCAAAGTCAATTACATAGCTCGTTTCATAGCGCAGTTGACCGCCACATGTGATCTACTGTTCAAGCTCTTGAAGAAAGACACAAAGATAGAATGGATAGATGAGTGCCAAACGGCCTTTGACAAGATCAAGCAGTATTTGTTGAACCTTCCTGTTTTGGTTCTCTCGATGCCGAGATATTTTTTGATCCTCTACCTAGTGGTACAAGAAACCTCCATGGGTTGCATGTTAGCCTAGCTAACTGAGCCTAATCAGAAAGAAAAGGCGATTTACTATTTGAGCAAGAAGTTCACCAGTTGTGAGATCAACTACATCGCCATTGAGAAGACGTGTTGCGCCTTAGTGTGGGCCTCGCACAAATTGCAGTAGTACATGCTATACTACACCACGCGGATCATCTCCCATATGGATCCCATTAAGTACATCTTTGAAAAGCCAATTCTTACAAGGAAGATCTCCTGTTGGCAAATGTTGCTCTTCAAATTTGACATTGTGTTTGTGACGAGAAAGGCCATCAAGGGCCAGGCCATAGCTAGCCTGCAATTGGCCCTAGAGTTCGGCGCCTATGACTTGAGCGTCTTTGGAGATTCCTTGTTGATCATCTCCCAAGTTGAAGGAAAATGACAAGCCCGAGACACCAAGTTGATTTCGTATTAAAAATGTGTCAACTGCTTGATTCCGAAATTCCGAGACATCACATTTGCCTATTTGCCTTGCGTACACAACCTGTTTGCATACGCCTTAGCTACCCTGGCTAGCATGGTCAAGTTATCAAAAGGAGATGATATGCGGCAATTGCGCATAGAAGTCCGTGGCGCTCTAGCCTATTGCATAAATATTGAAGAATGCACGAGTGTCAAACTCGAAGCCGACAAAAAGTCATGGTACCATGATATCAAGGCTTATATCAAGAAAAGTGAATATCCCTATGTATTTTGACCACTAACCCTTTGTTTAGGACCTTTTTTACTACCTTGAAGCAATTATTCCCTCGTTTTAGCACCCGCCATAGTGCGTGGAGAGAAAAGGATGGCCCAAGTCCATTAAAAGAAAGATTTGAAGCCCATAACCCACGAAAGGACAGGCCTTAGTGCCCATGAAACGGAGGGAAGAAAGGAAAAAAAGCCTAGCCCGTCAAGATCAGAAAATCAAAGAAAGTCCAGTGGGAAGAACTGGGCCAGGATACCCAGAGGCTACCAGGGGCTCAGAATCCTCGGGATGTGCAACACATCTAGGATGAGATTGAGACAGTTCAAAAAGAGCACCAAGAAACACAAAGAACGAAGGACAGATATGTCATTCTCAATCACCCAGTGATGCAGAAAGGAACCAAAAGGCTTGGAGAACAATTCATGAACAAAGGGCTGGTACTTCGGGCAACCCAGAAAGAAGAACTATAAAGAGAAGTAGTCGAGAAAACCTTCAACCTGGCAGGAATGGATTCGGCTCACCTGGGAAAAATGACAAAAAGAAGGACAGCCAAAAACTGAGTCTAAAAAAGGTAAGGATTAGAAGCCTTAAGGGAAGAGAGATTGGAGGTCAGCCCTCTAAGGACACCCCATAATGGAAAGTTAGCAAGAAGCTTTTAGGGAAACAGCACCAAAAGAAGAAAACTATAAGAAACAAGGAAAGGGACAGTCATCAAAGTGGCTGGCACAACGTGGGCTCTGGTACCCAGGGGAGCAAAGAAGGGGAATCAGTGGTACCCCAGAACCCTAGAATGACGCTATAAAAGGGATAAGCAGCCAACATTGAAAGGGCATTCAGCAATAGTGAATCATAACAGAAGCATTAAGAAAACTATGTCAAAAACTCAAAGAAAGTAGTAAAAGAAAGAGAAATATCGCTCGGTATCCCAAAAAAGCCACTATAGAATATACTTGGATTCAAAGGGATTTGAACTTTGCAAGTCTTAGAGGCTCAGATAGCCATCTAAGTCTGTAATTTTTGAGCTTATTTGAACCTTGTAACATGTCTTAGTCAGCACATTGTGATTTACAACTAAAGAAAGTAATGAAATATTTCATAGTGTTTTAAGGATCCTTAACAATGTATTTGTTTCTCTCTTTATTACATTGTCCCTTTACTGTTTTTTTGTTGTTCAATACATATATATTCTTGCTTGCTAGTATGTACATATTGTAGGATTTTTGCTTCGTGCACCACTTGGTTCTGTAAACAACACATTTAGCTGCGGTGAACCAAACTCAGTCCCTTTAAACAACAACAGCAAGGCCCAGGGTCCTTGCTTCAACTTGGGCCTGGACACTGTCCAAAAAAGGACCCTCACATTTTGGCGACTCTGCGGGGGACTGGGTAAAGGAGAGGGAAGAAGCAGTCCATTCGCAGAGCATGGCTCCAAGACCAAGGAACAGCAAAGGCACTAATACGCCACCTGCGGCCTCTGAGCCCGTAGGAGAAAATGAAGTGGCCTCCAGACAGAGGAACGAGGTGCCTCTGGTAGAACAGGAAGTCATATCAAGACAAAGGCGCACAAGACAGGAGCCAGACCCCGTGGCTCGAATGGCAGAAATGCTAAAAGATTTGCAGCAAGAGATTCGCCTTCTCAAAGAGGGCAGGACATAGGAAATCAAAGATAATGTCCCCCATGTGGTCAACCAGGACAGAGCTCAACCAGAGGTAGGGTCAGCAGTAGGAGGGAGAGCCAACCCCCAGTACCTAACGCTGGCAGATGTCAATGCCCTTTTGGAGCACGAAAGGGAAAAACTCTCAGGGATTCCCAAGCAATTTTCTCGGGATCCCCCATTCCTACCCAAACTCCTTAGCAAGCCATATCCCAAAGGATATGAACCCCCGAAGTTCCATCCTTTCGATGGAAGGAATGGAAGTGCTGTGGAACACGTGAGTAGGTTTATTCACACTATGGGCCCTTACGCAAGAGACAAAGAACTGTGTCTAAGGGAGTTTGCTAAGTCCCTAGTGGACAGAGCATATACATGGTACACCACACTGAGGTCTGGGTCCATTAAGACCTGGGACGAAATGATGGAGAGGTTCTGTGCGAAGTATTACCCAAGTGACGACAAGGTCACCTTCCAAAGCCATCAAATGATGAGGCAAAGGCCTGGAGAGGATCCTGTCCAGTTCATCAAAAGGTTTGAGGATGTTTCTCTGGACTGTTATGGAGACCATGAAGAAAAAGAGCTCATGGAGACCTGCATATCCAACATGCTCTTTGATTACAGGCTCAACTTCGAAAATTTATGCATAACCCAGTTTGCTGACCTACTACAAAGAACTAGAAGGACAACACAGATTATGAGAACAAAGAGGGTGCCAGTACCTCAGGCCATGACAGTGTCAGTTGGAGAGAAAAGGAAGAGGCTTGAAGGGAAAGTGTTTGAGGAACCACCCGTGATCCCATGTACTGTAGAGGAATTGAACCATGTCCTGGACAAATGGATTGGAGATGGAATTGTTAGGTCATTTACTGTGTCCAGGCCACCAACTGAGGAAGAAAGGAAGAATCCTTTGTTTTGCAGAATTCATAACTATGTCAAGCACTCTACCAAGGACTGCTGGACCCTTCGTAGGCTTTTTCACAAGAAGCTTAGGGAGGGAACCCTGGAGCTCACTCAAAAGGAGCCCGAAGTGCAAAGGAATCCTCTACCCAACCACAAGGGAAAATGAGTGGTGGCTGTAGTGATCCATGGGAACCCGGCGAAAGTAGAAGAAACTGAAGGATCCTTCCATCCAAGCACAGTCAAGACCCTTCAGAAGAATCCTAAGTTCAGATCACTATTCAACCAGTTGGGATTTGGGCCAGAAGCAAGAAGGGTGGCCACGAAGTCCCTCATGAGTATAATAGCAGATTTGGGAATGGAATGTTTCACAGCAGAATCTCATGCTAGTCAAGCTTACTTGGAGACAACCAATGCAATTACCTTCACTGATGAGGACATGGAGGTTGAGCATCTGAACCATCGCAGGCCCCTCTATCTGATGGCCACCATAAACGGTGTTCAAGTCAGGAGAGCATTAGTAGATACAGGGGCATCACTTAACCTCATAGCCCTGAGTACCCTGGAAGCCGTGGATCTGACTGGCAGAAGGATCCTAAGGGCTCCCATAGAGATAACGGGGTTTAGAGGATCAGCAGAATCAACTGAGAGATATGTGTAGCTGGCCTTAAGGGTGGGCCCAATAGTAGCCCTGACCAGATTTCACGTGATCAACTTGGAAGTTTCTTACCATGTGCTGTTGGGATGCCCATGGCTCCATAAACACCGTCTTATTCCTTCCACGTACCATCAATGTGTTAAAGGGAGATTGAATGGGAGGCCAATAAGAATCCCTGCCAACCATAACCCTTTCAGCCAAAGAGAATTGAACTTTGTGGAAACAATGTTTTACAGTGAGTTGGAGCTAGATGATGAGAGCCCCACACCGGGGACCCTAAGAGCATCTATCCTGGAAGAAGAAGAAGAAGGAGGGCGCACCCGTGACCTGAGAAACCTCTTGGAAAGAAAAAGGCAAAAGAGGGAGCCCAGCTCCTCAGGATCCCGGGAATGTGTAGTAGTACGGGAACCTGGAGGAAGGTTAATTTATCATTTATGAAGGTGCGCAGGGCCTAAATGCATCATGCAGTTAATGGCCTTACTCAAGAAATATGTGGATGTGTTCGCGTGGACCTATAATGAGATGCCTGGTCTAGATCCAGGACTGGTGGTCCATTCTCTTAACGTAGACCCAGGAGTCAAGCCTGTAGTCCAGCCAGCCAGGGTCTTTCACACTGATGTAGAAGCTTAGATAACCCAAGAAGTCAAGAAGCTGTTAGCAACTGGTTTTATCAAGCCCATCCAGCACCCCAAGTGGCTTTCCAACATAGTACCCGTGAAGAAAAAGAATGGTCAGATCCGGTACTGTGTGGACTTTCGCAATTTGAATAAAGCGTGTCCAAAAGATGAGTTCCCTCTGCCCAATGTTGACCTCCTTGTGGATTCAGCTGCAGGAAGTTCTATGTTTTCATTTATGGATGGGTATAGTGGGTACAACCAAATCCGCATGTTTGCCAAAGATGCAGAGAAGACAGCATTCAGGACTCTAATTGGGAATTTTTATTACACTGTGATGCCCTTTGGCCTCAAAAATGTAGGGGCCACGTACCAGCAAACCGTGACAGCTATCTTCCATGACATGATACATAAGGAAATGGAAGACTATGTGGATGATATTGTGGTAAAATCAAAAACCAGGGCGGGGCACTTTCAGATACTTGAACAAGTTTTTGAAAGGTGTAGGAAGTACAAACTACACATGAATCCTATGAAGTGTGCCTTTGGGGTATCTGCTGGAAAGTTTCTTGGGTTCCTGGTACATCACAGAGGCATAAGTATGGATCCGGCCAAAGCCATAGCCATTGCAACAATGAAAAGGCCTACAACTGTAAGAGAACTCAAAAGCTTCCTGGGGAAGGTCTCCTACATTAGGAGGTTTGTGCCAGGATTGGCTTCAGTCACAAGTGGTTTATCCAAACTGTTGAAAAAGGGGGGCTGAGTTCACTTGGGGAACTGAGCAGCAAGAAGCCTTTCAAAGGATCCAGTAGATCATGAATCATTTTCCCACCCTCCAAGCACCAGTACGTGGGCGACCCCTGTTGCTATATTTAGCATCAAACTCCCAGGCTATAGGAGCCCTGCTAGCACAGGAAGACGATGATGAGAATGAGCAATCCATTTACTATATGAGTAGGACACTTAAGGATGCTGAAACCAGGTATCCCAGGATAGAAAAGGCATGTCTAGTGGTCATCTATGCATCCCAGAGGCTGAAACGGTACTTCTCAACCCACCAGATCCTTTTGGTGACTAAGTCACACCCCATAAAAGCACTCCTACATCAGCCTCTCCTAATAGGAAGGATAGCACAGTGGCTAGTCCTGCTCTCTCAGTACGACATAGGCCTCAGGACCCCTAAGGCTGTCAAAAGTCAAGCCATAGCAGATCTGCTAGCCCAGTTCCCTGAGAAGGAAGAAGGCTCACTGAGTGAAGAGATCCCCAAGGAGGTGGCAGTGGCAGAGCTCCCAAGAAAGAAGTGGACAAGAAGATTTGATGGGTCAGCAACGACAACTTCAAATGGATTAGAAGTTATACTAAGTTGCGAAGATGGGGACACCATGCCTTTATCCTTCAAGCTTGGGTTTTCCTGTTCGAATAATGCAGCTGAGTACGAGGCATACTTGACTGGGTTGACCATAGCACTCATAATAGGAGTAAAACATATGAGGGTTTTAAGAGACTCCAATCTTGTGGTCTCCCAGGTGAAAGGTGACTTTGCACTAAGGGAGCAGAGTTTGGCAGCCTACAGAACTTGGGCGCAAAGGCTAGTGCAGGAATTCCAGACTTTTAGCGTGGAGTACACCCAAAGGAGTGAGAACAGGTTCGCTGATGCACTAGCAACCCTAGGATCCCAAGTACCATTTAAAGGAAGAGACATTCTTATAAGAGTAAGTAAGCAGGAAAATTCCATCATAGGGATCCTCAAAAAGATGTTCCTCGAAGAACCAGAGCAGCAGGATTGAAGGAATCAGATCAAAGAAAAAATAAAAGAGACAGGACATGGAGGAAGTATCAAGGAGTTGAGGGATTACACTCTGATAGAAGGGGGGCTATAGAGGAGACTACCCAGAGGGATCCTATCCAGATGTATCAACGAAAAAGAAGGATAGCTGAGATTGGAAGAACTACACAACCAGGTCTGTGGGGTTGCAGAAAAAAATCAGTCTATATAGAAGGATGCAACGCATGGGGTACTACTGGCCAAATATGAACAAGGAGGCTACAACTGTACAAGAGAGATGTCAAAGATGTCAACTTTCAGTGGATAAGAAAGAAAGTTATGTCGTATTTGTTGCGGAAGATTGGAGGACTCCATTCATGGAATACTTGGCTCAAGGGATCCTACCAATTGACAGGACATTAGCTCACCAACTCAAGAAACTTGTAGTCAGGTACTTATAGAGCGGGATCCTATTCAAAAAGGGGTACAGCGGGGATCCCCTAAGATGCCTGGGGCCAATGGAGGCCAAAGAAGTAGTTAGGGAAGTCCATTCTGATGACTGTGGAAGTCACCCGAGGAAAAGAAGACTCTACAAGCAGTTGCTACTGTTGGGGTACTATTGGCCAACAATGAAAAAGGACTCCGAGGAACTGGTTAAAACGTGTCATGCATGCCAAGTACTAGGAGATGCAATCCACACTCATCCAAATGTGCTGCAAGATATGACAACACCGTGGCCATTCCACACTTGGGGGCTTGATCTTATAGGGCCTATAAACCCTCCTTCCAATGGTTACATATGGATCCTGGCAACCACTGAGTACTTTACAAAATGGGTAGAAGTTATCCCTTTGAAAAAGGCCACTGGAGCAGCTGTGGTAAACTTCATTCGAGAGCAGATCATTACAAGGTTCGGGATCCCCAGGAGGCTGATCAGTGACAATGGGACCCCGTTCATAAACAAATACATGAAGAACCTGACTGAAGCATATTACATCAAGCATGGAAGGTCTACACCATACTACCCACAAGGAAATGGTCAGGCTAAAGCCACTAAAAGGGTGATGCTAAAGATCCTTAAAAAAATGAAACACGAGTATGGGGGAAAATGAAGTGACCACTTGGCAAATGTACTCTAGGCATGCAGGAGCTTTGTAAAGACAGTCACAGGATTCTCACCATTCTCCTTAGTTTATGGGACAAAAGCCATCAACCCCGTAGAGTTAGTTGTCCCTACGCCAAGAGTAGTGCTTGAAGAAGACCAAGGGGACACCGAGGACACAAATAATGAAAGGAGGTTGGCAGATTTGGAGGGGCTAGAGGAAGAAAGAGAAGTAGCCAGAAGGAGAAGCCAGAGGTGCCAGCAGAGGATGGCTAAAGCATATGCACAAACTGTACACCCAAGGGCCTTCACTAAGGGGCAGCTAGTGTTGAGAACAGCAGAGCATGTAAGGAGAAACCTCCCAGGACCCTCCAAATTTGCCCTAAAATGGAAAGGACCCTACAACATCAGAGAAGCCCATGATAGTGGGTATTACTACCTCACAAAGGAAGATGGGACAGTCCTGACAGATCCCATAAATGGGAAGTGGCTGAAACAGTACTATGCATGAAAAGGGAGAGACCTCAGTACACCGAGACCTTTTTACCAACTCTCCAAACTGCTAAGTGTTTCATCGTTTCTTTACTTTTTATTATGAATTTTGTTCAAAGTACCTTTTGTTTAGGAACCCATGGTAGAAGGACATTCTGTGATCCTTACTATCTGTGACAATCCTTTTTGTATTCCTTAGATGGCAACTTTGCTTTGATTCAATGAAATTTACTTTTATTTTCCTTTAAGCTACAACTAAATTAAATATTACAAAGCTCAAATATGGGCAAATTTGGAAGGGTACCTGGGCCAACGCAAGAGAAAAAACCTTGACACATGGCCCAGGACTCACACCACAATTAGTTCAAAGTACATGACCTGGGACCACGTGCAGAAGCAAGTACCCGAGATACCTAGCCCAATACTTGACAAAAGGAATCTGCTTGGTTCATGGCCTGGGACTTTGAAAAGAAAAAAGAAAAGAGAGAAAGAAAGCGTCCAATGTGCCTAGTTCAGTACCTACGCAGCAAAACAACCACCAGGGTACCTAATCCAGGACCTACAGCAAAAATTGTAGGGATCATGGCCCAAGACTCAGTGCAAAAAAAAAAAAAAAAAAAAAAAAAAAGATCCACATTAGAAGTAGTTTTAAAAAAAAAAAAACATACAGATCTGTGTCATAGAAAATGGGAAATAGTGTTCAATAGAAAGAGATAGAACTTATACAACCCAAATTGCTTTTAAAAAAAATATACATCTGAACTAGCTAAAAAAAAAGAAGGCTAAGGAATAAGGCCGGCCAGTAAAGAGCTATCTGGAGAAATAGCAGGAACAGCTGGGGAAGAGAGAACTCGCTGCCTTTTAACCTTAAAGTCCTACAAAACTTTGTGAGCATGAGCTAAAACCTCCTCAGCAGCAACAATTTCAGCATCTATACTCCAGGAAGCCTGCCTCTGGAATAACATACGGGCCAGTGAACGTAAATGCTTCAGCAAGAAAGACAAATTGAACTTTGCTTCTATGAGATCCTGCACCACTCCCCTCCATTCCAAAAGTTTTCCTTCAGATAAGGAGTCAAGAGAGGAATCCCTCAAGGAGATCAGCACGGCGCATAGCAGCTTCATCATAATATTGCCTAGAAATGCACCTCCCCTGAACCCACTGGTGAAGTCTCCATGGATCTTGAACAACCCTTCCAACAATGGCAGACCCTCCACAGGCACAAAGAAGCGCAGGAAGTTTCCATAAGGAGGCCCAAAGCAATAAAAATGGCTTACAGGGAGGCTGTTGAACTCCAGAAGATCAAAATGGGCCAGGAAAGCAGGAAGCCCTAAGCCAGGATCTAAAACAGTCACCTCTGGAGCCTCCCCCATTGTTGTATCTCCATTTGAAGGGATTAGGGAACTTTCAACCCTCTGGATGGTTTGGGGGGTCCCTGCCTGAGATTAGCAACCTGGACGTTAGGAGCAGATTCCACAACTACCTCAGGACCCTTAACACCTGTGTCAACACCTGCAAAACAGACAAAATTCAAAAATGGGGAAAGAACCAAGGAAGAAATGTAAGGTGAGAAAAGCAAAGAAAAAAAGAAAAAAAAAAACCAATATCAGCTTCCTGTGGCGGAACTCCCTCCTCTTACTTCTCTGATTTCTTGGAAGACTCTGTGAAAGAGCACACAGCACGTTGAAGAAAGGGTGAGGAAACCTTGGCAAAATGGCTAAAGGAAGGTAAGGACACTGGGGGCTTCCCCATAGAAGGAAAAGGCAAGGGAAAAGCATAAAAATGGGGGGAAGGAGAGGAAGCACAACAAAGGTGAACAACACGCACCTTCAAAACCCTCTGATTCTAAGGAAGAGGCGGCCTCAGGAACAGATTAAACACTGGTTTGACCTAAAAAGAGAAGAGAAAATGGGAACTCTAAAAAAAAATATATATATATATATATATATATATAAGAGAGAAAAGGTTAAGCATATTTATAAGGGGCAAATGAAGCTCACCTGCTTGTATGGATGGAGACGTGCCCCCCAAGGATTCTTTGCTTAACACAAGTTCAAATGACACAGTCTTGGTAGGACTGAAAGTCTGCACGGGCTGGGGACCTTGGGAAACAGGAGGCTGGGAAGCTTCAGGGTACTAAGCAGCCAGGGGAATAGAAGGCAGAATGGGATGGACATCCTGCATTGGCTGCCCAACCTCCTCAATCACACCACCACTAGGGGGCTCCTCCTCCATGACTGGGGAAACAGCAGAAGGAGCTGCAATCACTTCTTCCATTAAAGTCCCACCAGTCGTGGGAGGAGGTACCTCCACTTGCAAAAGGAAAAGAAAAAAAAAAACAAGTGACAGAACATCACAAAATGCATAAGTACACAGCACCAAAGAAGGGTGGAAGCAAACAGAAGAAGGCACGAATGGAAGAGGGTCATACCACATCATCACTAGACAACTAACTCCTGCCTTTCTTGGGGTCTGACTTGAGTTTGGACTGCAGGGAAGAAATAACCACTCATCAGTTAAAAGAGAAAGGGAAAGACATTGCAACAACAATAATAAGCTACTGTAAAATAAAAGAGAGAAGAAGGAAAGAGGCCTTGCCCTTTTCTCTCTCTCTACGAAGCCTCCAATGGTCTTTTGTCTACTACGGGTACGCCCAGAGGGTTCTAAAGGGGATTGGGGTACAAAATCAAAAGACCCCAAAGAACCCTAGGCTGAAGAACTCACAGGAACCTGAGAGAGAGAAGAATCTACCTTAGTCTTCACTCGACTCCTTGGAATTGAGGGATGGCCAACTTCCTTTTCAACTGTAAGAGGGCTCACTCTCTCGGGTTCCTCAGAAATTACTAGCTGTTTTTAAGATCTTGCAGTCTTCCTCTTCTTAGTCTCAATACCCTCAGTACTTTCTTCAAGCTTTGCTCTTTTAACCTTTTCCTGTTTGATCTTCTTCTCTACACCTTTGCGTACGAGAGTGACAGCACCAATTGCCTCTACTGCCCCTCTCTTAATTGGCACACCAGAGGAGGTACCAACAATAAGGTCACACCCTGACCAGGTTTCCAGAAAGTCCTGCGCATAACACACCCAGCCACCCTTAGAAGCATGCCACTCCGCAAATCTTGTCTTACTGCTTATGGCAGCAGATACAATGCCAGCAGTAGGGAGGGAAAGGCGCCTGTTGGCTGTAGGAGTAGAGAGAATATCAGGATTGGGTACTCTCCCAATCATGCCAGAACCAACATAATCAGAGAAAGATTTCTGAACTCTTCTCCAGTAGCCAGCAAAACCATTGGAAGCAAAGACTCCCCTTTGGGAGTTGGGCACAACAAATTGAGAACCCTTCCGCGACCAATAAGAGAACGCCTGAAGCCTCAGGAACGAGTCCAGAGAAGTGATAGAAGGTACTATATCTTTAAACACTGGCGGGATGTCCTGATCAAATTCAAACTGCCAGAGTACCCAGTGTGATGAGTAGTGGGTGTACCTGGGGCCACTTGAGGAGGGCACTGGAAGCCATGAGGGACTAATACAAGCCAAGTAGGCCAAACTGTCTTCATCACCAAGACGTAGGTCAAAGGTATTTCCTGGAGAGTTGAGAAAAGAAGCCAATACAGAGTCACAAGCAAACCCGAGGCTGAATTCCCAGGGAGAACGCCAACTTAAGTGCCTTGCCTGATCAAATAACTCAATCAAATTAAGGCCACTACCTTTCAAACTAGCCCAACGAAAAATTATGGGGTGACTGTCAATAGAACTACCACACAAACCCTTGATTATGTCAGGAGATCCCTGGAATTTATCTTTCACAAATTTCAAATTTCTACATTTTTCTAAAGTAACAGGAGAACGGTCCCACATGAATACCTGAAGAATGGCACAGTGGAGGGACGAGGTGATAGCATAACAAGAATCGCATTCAACTTCATCTCCATGAAGCTGATCCAATTGAGAGTAAACATGGCCCAAGAATATGGGGGCTTGGGGATACTGAGCACCCCGGGCCAATTTGATTGCCAATGGGAAGAAAACAGACTTAACCCCGTACCCGAGGAACTCACTGAACAAAAACTTACTAAGCCAGAGCGCCAGGAACCCAGCTCGCCTGACTACCTTGTCCTTTTCTCGCGACAAATTCATAACCCACTTGCCCATTCTGGCCAATTTCCCACTAGGAGAAGCAGTACGCCCGCCAAAATGACTAAATAATTTGTCTTCCACTTCGAGATTCTCGTCAGAAAAACTGATGTCAAAAAAATTCTCATCTCCAAACACCGAGAGGAGGAAGTTATTGACCACGTCCTCCAAGGTGATCGTAAGCTCACCAACAGAAAAGAAGAAGGTATGAAGGGAAGGGCACCAACGACGTACCAAGTGTCTGAGGCCCTTAGCGTCTCTAAAACCTTCAAGGTTCCTGGAAATCGCCATTACTTTCAGGACTTTGACGCGCTCTAAATAACCAACAAATTCCCCATCAGAAAGTTCCCTGTCCACCTAGATGGGCCAGCCGGTGATCTTCCTAGGAACGAAGTCAAAGAAAATAGGAACCACCTCTCGAGATCCTCGCCTAATTTGGAGATCTAAAACCTCTCTTGGATCTGGAACCTGGGCGGAACTGGCAAAACAAGACTGACCAGAGAACACCTAGGTTTAAGGGGAAGGAAGGGCCTCACCGTGAGACACCAGAGGAAAAAATAGGCTGAGGGTGTACCAGGGGTCCCGTAAAGGGAAAGCTGGGCGCTCCATAACCCCTTGTGATTCACCTTGAGCAAACCCAAAAGAACTCTTACCCTCGGAAGGACTGGGAGTACACTCCCTCCTTTTTCGTGAGGAAGAAGAAGCCATAAAACAACAAATGTACTGGGAAATAGGAAAGCCAAAGGAGCAAAGACCAGAAGAAGAAAACAGAGAAGCAAACTAAATTGGAAAGAAGGAGATAAGCTTGGGAATAGAGGACTCTGGAAAGTGAAAGGAAAATTTGAATTGGCTGTAATAATGGTGCAAAGAGCAGTTGGGGAAGACGATGTATGGAAAGGCGTGCCAGTTGCCAAAATTTAATTTTAAAGAAGAGAGTTAATTGGCAGTTATTAATGGGAGTTACAGGGAACGTGGAAAGTGGGTATAAGAAGTTTTTACTCCAACATTCAACTGCACATCTCGTGTCAAAGGGGGGTTACAAAAAAAAAAAAAAAAAAAAGGAAGTACAACACATAAAGAAGACCAGGATGCCCAAAAGTAGCAGGAAAGTCAGGGTCCTAAAGGGAGGAAAAGGGGAACCCTGAAGTTAATTAAAATAGTAAAGAAGGAAATCCTACAGGAATTAAAGTTCTAACTTACTCACGCGTGGGCTGCAGGCAACCCACGAGCTCGAGGGGCTAAATGTTGAGGTCTGAAAAGTTATAACACCAAGGCCCAAAAAAAAAAGCACAGTGGGTGAATCCCATATAAAAGGGTTGAGCTCACCACAAGAGAAAAGGATGGCCCAAGTCCATTAAAAGAAAGATTTGAAGCCCAGAACCCACGAAAGGATAGGCCTTAGGGCCCATAAAACGGAGGGAAGAAAGGAAAAAAAGCCCAACCCGTCAAGATCAGAAAATCAAAGAAAGTCCAGTGGGAAGAACTGGGCCAGGATACCCAGAGGCTACCAGGGGCTCAAGATCCTTAGGTCGTGCAACACAGCTAGGATGAGATTGAGACAGTTCAAAAAGAGCACCAAGAAACACAAAGAACGAAGGACAGATAGGTCCTTCTCAATCACCCAGTGATGCAGAAAGGAACCAGAAGGCTTGGAGAATAACAATTCATGAACAAGGGGCTGGTATCTCGGGCAACCCAGAAAGAAGAACTATAAAGATAAGTAGCCGGGAAAACCTTCAACCTGGTAGGAATGGATTCGGCTCACCTGAGAAAAATGACAAAAAAAAGAACAGCCAAAAATCTGAGTCTGAAAAAAGTAAGGATTAGAAGCCTTGAGGGAAGAGAGAGTGGAGGTAAGCCATCTAAGGACACCCCAGAATGGAAAGTCAGTAAGAAACTTTTAGTGAAACAGTACCAAAAGAAGAAAACTATGAGAAACAAGGAAAGGGCTAGTCATCAAAGTGGCTGGCACAACGTGGGCTCTAGTACCCAGAGGAGCAAAGGAGGGGAATCAGTGGTACCCCAGAACCCTAGAATGACGCTATAAAAGGGAGAAGCAGCCAACATTGAAGGGGCATTTAGCAATAGTGAATCATAATAGAATCATTAAGAAAACTCTATCAAAAACTCAAAGAAAGTAGTAAAAGAAAGAGAAATATTTTCTGGTATCCCAAAACAGCCACTATAGAACATACTTGGATTCAAAGGGATTCAAACTTTGCAAGTCTTAGAGGCTCAAATAGCCATCTAAGTCTGTAATTTTTGAGCTTATTTGAACCTTGTAACACGTCTTAGTGAGCACATTGTGATTTACAACTAAAGAAAGTAATGAAATATTTCATAGTGTTTTAAGGATCCTTAACAATATATTTGTTTCTCTCTTTATTACATTGTCCCTTTACTGTTTCTTGTTGTTCAATACATATATATTCTTGCTTGCTAGTATGTATGTATTGTAGGATTTTTTCCCCGTGCACCACTTGGTTCTGTAAACAGCCCATTTAGCTGTGGTGAACCAAACCCAATTCCTTTAAACAACAACAGCAAGGCCCAGGGTCCTTGCTTCAACTTGGGCCTGGACATTGTCCAAAAAAGGACCCTCACAATCTTCATGTTCTTCTTCTTCTTCAAAACATGAACTTCATGTTCTTCACCAAATCAAGACAAACCCAACCAGCCAACATTCATAATCAATCTCAACATAGAAAATTCTAACACATTCAACATTGAAACCTCTAGTAAATTAAATCCATAAATCCAAGAAATAGACCCATAAACCCATAACCAAATACTCTTTCACGTTCATCCATACAAGGTTCATAAATCCAAGACCCACAACCTATAAATATGAAACCAAACTCACCATCCTTGACCCAAATCCGCCATCAACAACACCACCCCACCGATCAAACCCATTTCCCAAAGCAACAAACACCACTACCATCGCCAGAAAAACCCAGCCCCATGGAAACCCATAAAAAACTTATCAAACCCACACCACTATTGTCGATCAAACCCAACCCCGAAAACCCAAAAAAACTTGATCAAATCCACACCACCATTGCCAATCAAACCTAGACCCGGAAACCCAGAAAAACCCAATTAAACCCACACCACCATCGCCGATCAAGCCGGAAATACCTAGCCCCACGAAAACCCAAAACAACCCGATCAAACCCACATAACCATCGCCGATCAAGCTAGAAAAACCCAGCCCCACGAAAACCCAGAAAAACCCGATCAAACCCACTCCACCATTACCGATCAAACCCACACCATATCATCGATCAAACAACAAAGAGGGAGAGAGAGTCGGGTTTAGAGAGAGAGAGAAAGAGAAAAGGTCAGAGATTAAGATTTAAGAGAAAGTGAGGGATCGACAGCTGGATCAAAGGAAGAAGAAAAAGAAAGATACAAACACAAACATGCACCATGAGAAAGAGAAAGAGAAAGAGAAAGAGAAGATCTGGAATTGAAATGGAAGAAGAAAATGAAAGATCATAAATTTATACAAAGTTGATTTTTTTAAAATGGTGGAGAGAGGACTTAAGGGCATTTATGCGTTATTTTAAATCTTCGATATTTTAAATTTCTGGGCAATCAAACATGTTTAGGGAAGAACATGAAGAATATGAACAGTCATGTTCTTCCCAAAAATTATTGATTTTTTTTTTTAATGTTTGTTTTAAATTTAATTAATTAATGTGTGATTATATTTTTTTTTTTATTCCACCTTCAACCACGTCAGCTTTTGCCGTTAGTTGGATGACGAAAAGGACCTAAATGTCAAGCGTTAATTGGTTTAGGGACTAAAAATGGTAAAAATAAAATGTAGGGACCAAAATGAAAAAAATGCAAAATGTAGGGACTAAAAATGCATTTATGCCAACATTTTTACGGTTGCTAAACTAGTTATTTGCATTGCTGGGAGGACATCGATGTGGTACTCCCTCTTTCTAAATATAATAGGTTCCATTAAGGCCCTTTTGGATATACACCACTGTAAGTTTCTTTCAAAACATTCTCCCGTTTCCGTGTGTGTATTATAAGTATTTAGGGTCCGTTTGGATACCGCTTATTTTGCTGAAAACTGAAAACTGAAAACACTGTAGCAAAATAATTTTTAAATGTGTGAATAGTACCGTAGGACCCATTTTTAATATATTTTTCTGAATAAAGTGGTTGTGGGTCCCATGAACAGTGCACTTTGTTTCCTAAAAGCTGAAACGCATGCATCAAAAAAAAAAAAAAAAAAAAAAAACGCAAAACGCCAGACGCAGGAAAATAATTCCTATCCAAACATATACTTAATATTCTAAAAAAAAAAGTTTCATTAACTAATTAAATTCATAATAAAATTAATCATTTATATAAGAGAAAAAAAAAAGTTCCAAGTCACTATAGACGGAGAAATTGAGAATACAGAATGTAATAAATTTTTCCTATTAATTAGTTCAGTTTGGCTTAAAGCAAATTCTCAGTTACTTCTCTGAGCTAGGGAGTAGGGAATTATGACCTTATAAGACGACAACTCGCAAACAGGGCATGCATAGATGCATGCGCAAAATAGATAGGCCCGTTGACTATAGGTAAAAAGAAAAACACAAACTTTGAGAATTATTGGTACTAGAACTGTGTGAATGCAATGATGGCATCTTCTACACCAAGCTCCATTGAGCACACCATGCTCGCTGCCTCGGAACAACTACAAGTACCCAGTAATATTACAAAGGTTTGTTTCCTTTTTTTTTTTTTTTTTTTTTACTTCAAATCTTGTCCTATATTTTGTTCTTCTGGTCGTTAGCACCCTTTTAATTTGTTACTTTATATATCTCACAAACACTCTGGATTTTTTAAAAATGATTTTAATAGTTCATATGCTAGTCTATATATGAACATGTACTATAAATTATTGCATGTAGTGCATACTAATATAGTTGGTATATGTGTTTAATTATCAAGAAAACAAATGAATGCATCAATCAATTTTTTGGTTCTAGTCATTTCTTCATAATAAAACTGAATAGAAGAATTATTTATCACTAGTTAGGATGCAGAATGGAGTATACATAACGATCAAGACTAGTCTGTTGTTGAGAATCTATAGTTAACCTTTAATTTTGAGATTGAGGCTTTGTTGTTGTAAAGTAGGAAGTGAAGAATCTAATATTTGTTCAAGAATTTAGGGTCACTTTTTCTTTTTTCCATTTTTAGTCATTGACTCAAGTAATTGTAGTTGCTATATATTGTGGACAGTTTAAGATTGGCCTTTGTCAGCTATCTGTTACATCAGAGAAGAATCAGAATCTGGCTTGTGCTCGTAATTTGATTAAAGCTGCTGTAGAGTGCGGTGCAAGGCTTGTTGTTTTACCTGTGAGTTGCCTAGCTACCCATGTGATAGTTGCAATAGGCAATAGCAATGTGGTTCGAAATAATAGTTTGTTAGAAGTCTTTGTAAATCAACATGATTCTTGTTTATTTGCTTATTTTCAATGAAGGAAATGTGGAACTGTCCTTATTCAAATGATTACTTTGCAAAATTCGCTGAGGATTTTGAGAATGAGGATGCCTCACCAACGTTTTCCATGTTATCCGAAGCTGCTTGTTCTCATGGAATCACAATTGTTGGTGGATCTGTGCCTGAATCCAGTGATGGCCAATTGTATAATACTAGCTGTGTATTTGGACCTGATGGAAAGCTCAAGGCAAAGCATAGAAAAGTGAGCACGTGCACATATCTATTTTCATTAAGATTCTAGAGCATATGTTACATGGATAGGAATATTTGAACCATATCACATTTAGAATTTGTTTCTAATTCAATTGTGTTCTTTGCAGATTCATTTGTTTGATATTGAAATTCCAGGAGATATTACATTCAAGGAATCTGACTTCTTTGCTGCAGGAGATAAACCAACCATTGTGGACACAGGTATATATGATCTAGACTCAAACCTAAAATATCACTAGCATTTTTTGTGATCAGACTATATTTTAGAATATGTACCTTCTGTGCCTACTCCGCTAAAGTGGATGTGGTTTAGTAAGGTGTCATTAGGTGCCATGATTAGAGGCTCATTTGACACTAAGAGTAGTTCTATGGAACATAATTGCTGACATTGGAGCTATATTACTTTATCATGCATCACTCAAACAAGCCACGTTAGCAGTTATGAACAAAATTGTTAAAAATAGCGTCCTTAAGACTTATGTGACAATACTTGTGAGAGTTAGTGATATAACATTAATCTATCATTTAGTTTTAATGGTTGATGAACAATTTTTCAAATAGACTTGGCCATTGATGAGCAATTGTTCAATGCAGATGTTGGCCGTATTGGAATAGGAATTTGTCATGATATACGCTTCCCTGAGCTTGCTGCATTATATAGAGCAAAAGGTTCTCCATTTTTTTGAAATAATAGTGGTCTCTAGTTCACTATGCATATGATATGTATGACAAATTTATTGAGTGTAAATACCTGCAGGTGCTCGTATAATATGCTATCCTGGGGCCTTTAACATTAGCACTGGTGAATTGTTATGGGAAGTGATGCAGAGAGCAAGGTAAGAATCAGTAAATCTATTGGCCAAATTTTTTTCACAATCGTCAAAGTGGCAATGTGAAAAAAACTTGCGAAAATGTTTTTGCTTCTAACATTATAGGCTTCTTCTGCTCAAACATTTTTCCCCCTGAATTGAGTATTTATAAAAACCAATCATAGCAACAATACTTATGTCACTAACACATTATTTTTAAACTTTCAGAGCAGCAGATAACCAGGTACTGAAAAATCTGTAGCACCTCAAAATTTTCTGTTATAGGCTTAATGCAATTTCTCTATGAGCCTTTTTTTGTTATGGTGGCAGTTGTTTGTAGCTACTTGCTCACCCTCTCGAGATTCTAGTGGTAGCTATGCAATATGGGGCCACTCTACCCTTGTTGGACCGGTATCAAAGTTTAGATTTTTTTTTTTTGCTGGGTTATGAAAGTTTGGACTTAATCATTTCAATTTCTTCCTAGATAAAAGGTTTAACATTTAGATTTTTTTTTTTAATGGTAATTAATAAGCAGTCTGGTGAGATAATTGCAACCTCAGGGCATGAAGAGACTGTGGTAGTTGCTGAGATTGATTATTCCAAAATTGAACTCCAAAGGTAGTGTTCTAGTCTGAAACTTAAAGTTCATTTATGTTATATTATGTCCAACTTTTCTTATAAAGTTTTGGAAATATGCAGGAAAGGCCTTCCACTTGACAAGCAAAAGAGGGCAGATATTTACCTGTCTGGATGGACATGAAGGATAAAAGCCTTGAAAGGGTGGACCTTATGACAACATTCAGCATTCATTTCCAAAACTCTCCATTTAGTGTCTCTAAATTTTTCTTGGATTGGATGTAATACTCATGATAATTACTGGAATTTGCTCTTTGAAGGTGCTCGTACATTTGTTAAAAGACCTTTTTTCCTTTTTTATTTTTTTAAAGAAGTCTTCTTTGTGTGATAATCATAGTTGCTATTTGCTAGTAAGCAACTCCCTCTCCATTACCTTTGTAGTTACGAATAATTAATCTTTAAAAGATTGGTATGTGTCTTTTACCAAAAGCAATTGATAGTAAGCTCAACTCCAAGTTTTAGATTGAAGACAAGTATTTTGGCCTTAAAACAGAAACTCTTGTTGTAATACCAAGATTTAGTAACGCCATAGTTGCAGAGGCATTACTAAAATAGTTGTACAGGAAATTATGTGCTTTTGGCAAATACAATGAATAAATGGGATGATGCAGAGAGATTGAGACAGGTAATGAGTGCAAAAAGAATGAGAAAATATCATGGATGGAGCTGGATTTAAAACAAATCCTTTTGATGAATATCTGTTGTGTTTCTTTTCCGCTATAGCTGAGGAAGGGGCAATTTACTGTACCATGAGAGAGACTCACTATGGGCTAAAACTGTGTTAAATAAATATTGCTCACGGCCTAGAAGGAATTCCAAAGACCCTGACAAACTTCCATGCTCCTCCATTTGGACTGCTATCAAGGTGGGTTTTCCTGTGTTTGAAAGAGGCATGTTGGAATGTGGGGACTAACTCAACTCTCCAATTTTGGGGAAGCAAATGGATTAAGGGGAGCTCTGTCAGAGAGCTAATTGAGGGTCCGCTCACACAATAGGAAACTAACCTGACCATTGCAAACATCTTCCAAGATGGAAGATGGCGTTGGGAAAAAATCTCTTTGGAACTACCAAGTGTGGTTTTGGAAAAGATTCTAGCAACCCCCATGCAGAATGGAGAATTCAGCACTGCCTCGACATATGATCTGGCCAGACCTGAAGTTACAAACCCCCATTCTTTCTCGGGGTATTGGTTATGGAAGTTTGACACCATACCAAAAATCAAGCACTTCATATGGCTTTGCTACCACAATAGCGTTCCGGTGTGGCAAGTCATTGCTACCAGAGGCATATCCTGCAACACGAGCTGCCCCTTATGCCAGAGCCAGGAGGAATCTATCCTACACCTATAAAGAGACTGCCCCTTTGCTCTAAAATTCTGGAAACAGCTTGGAACCCCCCAATCTTTAACTAACTTCCTCCAATTGAGCCTGCTGGACTGGATTAAGCAAAACTGTTTATGCAGCAACCAGGTTCTGGTTAACGGCTTTTCCTGGAATGCAGAATTCCCTTTTGCGATCTGGTGCATGTGGAAACATAGGAATAGAGTGGTCTTTGAAAATGCCCCTAGCAACCCCAAACTCCACTTGATGTGCATCCAACTTGCTCGAGAATTCTTTTACTGTGTGAGGAAGGGGCAAAAGTCCAAGCACTACATTGCCACCCCGATATGCTGGCACAGACCTGATCAAGGATGGTTTAAGTTAAATTCTGATGGGGCTTCTCAAGGGAATCCGGGGAAGGCAGGTGGGGGCGGCCTCATTCATGATCATCATGGAAAGTGGATTAAGGGATACATGAGGAATATTGGTAATGCAACCAGTATTGCTGCTGAGTTTTGGGCCTTGAGAGACGGGCTGATGCTTGCGGCCCAACTTGGCATTACTCAACTGCTTGTAGAATTAGATGCTCAAGTCATTGTTAATCTTGTTCTATCTAAAAAACCCATTAACAGCTCATATTCCCCTCTGCTCAACAATTGCAGGTACCTCCTGGAGCAGTTCCATCATATCAAGATCATCCATGTTTTTAGGGAGGCAAATAGATGCGCTGACAACCTTGCTAGAGCAGGCTGCTCCCTTCCTTGGAATTTTGTGGTGTTAAATTCAGCACCTACTGATGAATTATGTACTATTTTGAATTTGGATGCTGCTAGGTTGTACTCCTTAAGGCTTTCAACCATTACTTCGCCTTTTATGGCTACCTATTTTTAATGCATTTTCCCTTTTAACCAAAAAAAAAAAAAAGTAATATATTATACAAGGAGTTAGAACACTTCAAAATAGATTACAGCTGTCATATAATTTAGCTCTTGACAATGACCCCAGCAAATTCAACCCACCCATTGTGTGATAATATGACACAGGCTTTTTTGTTCCAATGAACTCACAAATCACAAAGAGTAGCCTTGGTAACAATTGGGAATAAGGTCTTCTGGAAAAATCAGTGCAGCATAACAAACAAAGGTGCCAGCTAACTCAACTGATGATGCTTCTATGGCCCACTAAGAGGTTTATGGCGCATAGATAACAATTATGGTACAGAGAATCTAGAATATATATGATGATGCTTGTATGGCTCACTTTCAATCCATAATAATTTCATTATAGGAAACAGCATCAGGTACAGCTTATTAGCCTTTGCACAAACTTACAGATAACATGTTTTCATGCCTAGAATGCAAGCTGTTAGTATTTTCCCATAGGATCTGAAAACCACAAGGCAAACTTACAAAATTTCTAAAAGGAGTTTAATGTTTTTTTTTTTTTAATTGCAACGCAGGATTCTCATTTTCATAAGAAACTCTAAAAGGAATACAAAATCTGCTAGAATAAGTTTGGCATTACAATCAACCAGTATATTCTAAAGGACAGCTTTTTGAAGAACAACTCAAATTACAAGACGAGCCAATAGATCTATCTATCTTAAAGTATATCTTCCATACCACTTCATTCAAAAACCACAGGTCTGCATTGTAGCACCTGTCAATGGAATTATGTCTTCAATGGAGCCTTTTTCTCCCTATCAGATATTCGAGCAGGCGCTGTTGAATGCGACTTGAACCGACCTCGTCCTTCCCCTTCCCTATCCTGGAGAATGCAAAAACATTGTTTAATTTTAGGATTTTTTTTTTTTTTTGGGGGGGGGGGGGGCGGGGGTGTTGACGTTGCAAGGAGTTTCTATCAAAGAAGTTTCCTGTTCAAGTATAACGACAAAGCAGCCAGTATAGTTATCAAGTAAATACACTTTCAATCAGACTATTAAACAAGGAAATAATTGTCTGCACCTTTTTCTTAACAATCTGAACCACATCCTCATCTTGAAGTAAATGACTAAGGCCACAATGCTGCGGGTAGTGCCTGGCACTTATACCCCATACTAGCACATATTTCACCTCCTTCACCAAACTTCTATGTTCGTGATTACAGAAGTCTTCAACAGTGCAGCCACCTCTATTCTGAAATCAAATACCAAGAGTATTGAAATAAGAAAAGGGAAGAAAACTAGAAACTTCCATGGATAAATAAAGCTGCCTATTTAAAGATAGCTGGACAGACAAAAAGGTATGCAACATACAGCAGAAAGAACTACAGGATCTGAGAAATCAGGTTGCTGGCCTTGTGGCTTTGTATAAACTCTTACAAGCCCCATCTCTTCCCACATTTTTGCTAGTAGTCTGTCGAAGTTCAACTGTTTAAGCAACATGATCCATATAAGTTACAAAGCCATTCACATCGAATGAAAATCTGTACAAAATATAATGCTTCAACAAGGAGTTATATCATATGTTTGGATGCATAATTAGATGCGTGGTAACATATGTTTTGCATAAATGCACAATGAGAAAGTACATTTTACAAGAAGAAACTACATTAAACCACAGAACGATCTCTGTTTGCTTCAAAAGGCATTGGAACTGAGATGGGTTACTGCAAGCTCCAAATGTTAAATTCCACAATCAAAGTTGGTAAAGATTAGAAATGTAAAATCTACCTTTAGATTGCAACTAATGACAACTGAATTAGGTTGCCGAGCTAAGTTGTCAACATCATCAATACCAATAACGTCTATGTAAGGTTGAATTTAATCAACCATGTGTTGGCTTTATTCCATGCCAAATTTTCTTGTAATTCAACATGTAGAAACTCTGTATTTAGGTGGGAATAATGTAAGGATTGTGTGTGAGAGAGTGAGAAGAAACTCAAGATGTGTGCATTCAAAGGAGTCTCGCAACTGGATCTCGTGACTGGCTTGCGACTGGCAAGTCGCCAAAGTGGCACACGTGTGAAGCATGCAGGGAGCTAAAGGGTCACGATAGCTGGAGCACTACAGGACAAAAAGTACAATCTGGCCTGGAAGTTATCTCGCGACTCAAACTCGTGACTCATTCCAGTCGCAAGGCCAAGTCGCCAAAATACCCTGTTTGGATGAAAACTGACTTTTCACATTCCTCACGCACCCTACTATAAATACCCTTATACCCACGAAATGGAAGGGTGGCTATTCAGAGAGAAAAAACCCTAAGAGAGGTTTCTACAACACACCCACCTCATTAGAGAGAGAGCTACTCATTCTTAGAGAAAAATCTTTGTAGTCTCTTCTCATTTCCTCTTCCATTGTTATACCCATTGAGAGGAGATTTGTATTCAAATACTACCCACACCCATTTAGAGTGTTGAGTGTTTTTGGAGCTTTGGGAAGCATTGGAAGATGCCAAGGATGGCGGATGCAATATGGAGCTTATTGTGGGATCCGATAAGTTAAAGAAGACAAGGTTTGATGTAACCCTGTTGGAGCAAGAAACTTGGAGGGCTTAGGTGCATCGGGTAGATTAGGCTTGGAGGGTCTATTGCTATTCATGTATCCCAACTAATTTTCTAGTGGATCATTTACCGCTTGGAGGGCGGAGGAGAGGTTTTTCACCGAGGTCTTCAGTTTCCTCTTCGATAACACATCATTATATTATCCTTGTGTTTGCATCTCTCTTTCTTTACTCTTTACCTTTTAATTGCTACTGTGTTTGTGATTAACTATGGTTTAGAGTGTTTTACCAATTTGGGTTTAGCTTATATTCATCATTTCGCACATATATTGTTTGTGTATAAGCTTGTGTTGGTAATTGTGTATTTGGGGGTCTAAACGTTCATTGGTGTTTTATATGCTATTTGAACTTTCACTTAGTATCAGAGCAGGTGCACTTGCAGTGGTTTCATTACCTAAGTGTGATCCTTGACCCCTTGTGTTATTTGTCATGGATAGTGATTTGTATGCTTCTATGCATGTTTTGGATGTTGATGAATGTAACATGTCACGTGTTTGTGAAAATTCCTCTATGAGTGATAATCCTCATGATTGTGATGCTATGTTACATGAATCCTTGGGTGTTGTTGATATTCCTAACATCAAACTCTTGAAGAAAAAGTCTAAGAATTTTAATAAGAATTTGAGCAAGTTATTTTGTGAAAATGATAATTTGATTGCTAAGCTCAATAAATCCAACAAATTGGTTAAGAAATATAAGAAACTTGCTGAAAATTCTCTTGAAAAGCTAAAAGAGTTTGAGTGTTTGAATATGGCTTGGATGCTAAACTTGTTTTGTCTAACAAACTTGTTGATGAGCTAAAATGTGAAAATGAATCTTTTAAGATGCATGCCAAGTGTTTGATTGCTGAACCTATTGCTAAAAAGGATGAAAATATTTGTTGCAATCATGTTGTGGTACCCGATTTTGTGCCTATTGTGTGTTCTACCTCTAAGGACAAATCGGTGTACATTCCTCCACATAAAAGAAATCAAAAGGTGGAGAGAAAAGCTATTAAGTCAAAGCCTCTGTTTAGATCTCAAACTAAGGTTTTGGATGGATCTAAGTTTGTTCCAACTTGCCACCATTGTGGTGTGATTGGTCATATAAGACCTCAATGTCGTAAGTTGAAGAGAGAACAAAATCATATGGCTAGATCCCTTCCCAAAAAGCGTAGTGGACCTAAACACATTGTTTGTCACCATTATGATGCTTTTGTAAACATATATACACTTCATGTATTTTCGATTTCCCTTAATAACATCTATAAGATCATCAACAGTGGCATCCTCACGAAATTGCAACTGCAACAAAATCACCAACAACTAAGTATATGTTTTATGGGGTCGCTAGTAGGTAGTAGAGAAAGTAATATAGAAGAGAAACTATAAACAACAACAACCCAAGAAATAAGCCTTAGTCCCAATTTTTTTGGGATGGCCAGAAGAGAAACTATCAACCACACTAAAATATTGCACATTGTGCAGAGTGTAAAACTGTAATACAACTCATCAAGATGGTTTCGCTCTTAATCCAATTTTGTGTCTTTGTGCTGTATTTGCCAGTTATATATTTCCTTCTTAACGTTTAGCAAGACATGACTTAAAAAGTTTCCTACATTGCGCGTTTACTAACTACTATGTTTTTCCCCATCTGCTAAATGATGGCAAATCAAGGATGAGAAAAATATGAACTTGAAAGAGCAACTTCGTGTTGAATAAGAAAGTAGCTTGATAAATTGAAAACAACGGATATGGCCTCATTGCTTCGTGGCTTAGGAATCCAACTTGGAGGTGACTCAGATCCCCTGCCACATGAGGTTAGTTGGAAATATATATATATATATATATATATATATATATATATATATATATATACATACATATATAGATATATAGATATCATACACACAAAAAGGCTTATGTAAATATGCTTGATTTTCCAAGAAAAAACAGGCATATGTAAATATGCAAGCTGAAGTCTTGCAATGCATACAAGTTAATAGAATCACATATTTAATGGAACCCTAAGGGTAGTAAATTTTACTAAATAAACCTTCGAAATTGATGTGTCAACTTTTAAATACAAAATAATAATAATAATAATAATAATAATAATCAAGAAACTTATTGATTATTTTGTTGATGTAGTCACCAATCACATTTATTATCATGTTAGTTTGTAAATATTTAGTAGCAAAATTGATAGTACACTTTTATGTTGCAAAAAATAATTGAACTAGAATAATCCACTGTTAGTACCATACGAGTCTACATTTTTCTACACCAACAGAACAAAAATGACTACAACACTTGTATAGGAATTTGTTACAAACCCAATTGAGTTTGTTTGTTAGACCTCCTAATTAATAAATGGACTATTTCAAGGGAGTCCAGACCTTCAAAGTGAATATTCACCCAATAATAATATTTTTCAACTTCCTTTATTAATCAACATCAAGCTATATAAATAGATAGCTTTACAAAATAAAGCTAACATTTAAATTCAAAAGAAACCTAATCTTTATCTACTACAAGTAGATAAGATTTATTCAAATACTAAGCTAACAATTTATCCGATTCATTATTTGATTACCCAATTCCTAATAACAAAAATAAAATCTTAAATAATAAAATTAAATAAATACTAAGCACATAACATTCCTCCTCCCTTGAAATCAGCCCTTGTCTTCAAGAGTTTAATCTGAAAATTATTGTTGCATAAGAGCTTGATCTTCCCATGTTGCTTCTCACATACTGATCAGCCCTTGTCCTCAAGGGTTTAATCTAAAAATTATTGTTGCATAAGAGCTCGATCTTCCCACGTTGCTTCTCACATACTATATTACTTATTGAGCTTTCAAAGGATATTATGAATGGGCATTTGCAGAGGTAAAAAGCTATTTGGTGCTGCAAAACTATCTTTAACCTGATTTAAAAGTTGTTGCATGCTTGAATTGTGTGAAGGTGAATATGCCACAGCTACACCTTATTAATCATTTCTTGATTTCGGGTGCAAATAGCTTACAAACAAGCCGTGTTAAAATTTCATCCAAACCGTGCATCAAAAACTGACATTCGTCAGCAGGTTGAAGCTGAAGAAAAATTTAAGCTTATTTCTCATACAAACAGAAATTTTTATCAACTTCAAGTCACTAAATGCATGCTAATGGAATGGTTTTTATTTTGTTTAGGATTCTGAATTTTCTCTAGATATATTGTGGTCTTTTTTTCGTGTTTCTGTCTCAAAGTTTATAATTTTCTGTCACATTGTATCTGATGGATTGTTTTTCCCCCTGAGCAAGCTCGCACCAATTGGTGGCAAATGAGTATATTTCTGAAGCAGTTGTAATTTTCTCTTCTTCGTCAAGGAAATTATCTTACTATATGTAATGTTTGTTTCTCCTTGTGGTGCCTATTTGCTTAGATTATTTAACATGCATGAAACTTCAAAATTGAACCCCCTCCCCCTTTAGTGATGGAGAAATAAATATGTACACCTAGTGTGCTATGTTTCCCTCTCATATAAAAGTGGAATTCATATACAAACTTACAATTACATAGAAACCACACCCTTCTATGAGAGAAAGATATATAATATATTTCATCGAATGTATTGAATAATTTTACACGTCCTAAATTTACAATATTCCTCACTCGTAATTGCCTTGTAACATTAGGTTTGATTGCAACAAATTTAAAATAGTTCATCACTGGCAGGGCTGGCCCTAGACATTTTGAAGCCTAAGGCGAGAACTAAAATGGGGCATTTTTTATATTTATGTATT